>SRMA01025394.1:0-70868 GCA_007224835.1 Danionella cerebrum | reverse complement strand
GTGGTTCACCTCTTATCTGGTGTGTAATGTGTGAATGTTGCGTAAGTGATTTAAAGCAAGAGCTGAAAGGCTCTGGAGTTAATCCTGATGAGCGGAGGATGCTGCTGCTGCTTCAGATAAGAGGCAGTTAAAGCTTAACCTCAAGCCCATCACTCAGTCACTGTGCATCTGAACGAATAATCATCCGTATTACTCCTCAATGACATGTTTAAACATGCTGACTCCATGAGCAAATGGTCATCAACGGTCTGACACAGACGTGAGCATGTGAGGAAACATCCGAGCCGGTAGAATCACATCAAAAGCAAGCTAAGCATGCAGAACACGTCACAACATGCTCATGGTGTAAACTCTATTGAAATGCTAAAAGACGGAACCACAAAGTCTGTATCTCTATCGATGACAAAGGCAACATCTGCTGGAGCTCAACTGATGGAGAGATGTGGACATCTGGTATGACCACGTGACGTTGTTACCAAAATCAAAAACTTGAGGTGTTTATGGTTTGCTCAGTGCATTTCTGCGGGATTTGAAAACTACAGTAAATAAACTGCGGTCAGGTCCAGACAAGGGTGTAATAAAATTAGGTCCTGCGAGCTTCATAAATGACTTAAAACGCACACACAGTTCAGATGAAAATCACATTCGTAGAGGCGTTTGAACAATCATGTGATTACAACCTTGCAATAATGTTAAAACAGCTTGCCATCTGTGAGTTGATGAGATGTTACTTTATCATATTAGAATATTATGAAAAGGTTATGAGCTAATTACCTCAGAACACCTGTAAAGGCAATCACAGGGTCTCAATCTAGTTCTGTGAGCCTCACCGTTATGACGACTTAACAGCTGCCTAAAAGATGCCCAATGATCCCTCGCAAAAGAAGGGCAATCTAAAAGAGGATGCTTGTGATGCCGTCTCAAAAAGTGACTTTCATACTGAATGGGTTTTGTTTCACAATCCTTTCCAAGGTGTGGTTAGAGGTCGATGGTCATCTTTTTGGCAAATTAAAGTCTGGCACTTCATCAATCTCCGTAGAATGAGTAAAAGTTTCACTTTTAGAACAGAATTACTGAAATAAAGCAAAGTGTGACCTGGCTTTAGCTTGGGCTTTGACTACTTCTTTTCTTTTCAATTGGTTCATTTGTCTCTTCTATCCTGGTACTGGCTCGTAACCCTTTGTTTCGCCTCTTTACTATTGTTGCCAGATATTCAGTACTTCACTTTGTAGCAGAGCTTGCTTTCTTTAACATTTTCACATGAAAAATTCAAACGTTTCTGAACCTTGGAAACACAATCCTCCATTTCATTCCCTTCGTAATCCCTGAAACTGATGCTCGTTCCTTACGGTTATGTAATTTTCTAATCGTGTTTCTGTCCCGAGCATCTGAGACTGATCTGCTTGAACGTTTCTGGCTGAGACGGACTGAGCCAAAATGCTCCTGCCCTCTTCCCTTGAGAGATCTTGATTTATTTCACTCCACGGCGTTCAGAATTCCTTAAATGGTAACATTGTTGCGACTCCTTTCTTCTTTTAACAGACCTTGCTGGCTCAGATATGTTTAAAGGGTGATGGGAAATCTTGTATGAATCAATTTATATCCTTAAAACAACAAAGTCATGATGACTAAAGTCTTCTGACCGGATCCCATGACTAAAACAAGGGTCAGATTTCAACTTGAGTGGAGTTCATTATAGACATGACACGTATCCTGTCTGTGAAAAACTTCTAGCTGATGTTTAAACAGTTATGTACAAAGTGAAATCACAGAAATGTGAAGTGAATCCGATCGAATCGACCCGTTTGATGTCTGTAATGCTGGGGATACAGCTGGGAATCGGGAATCGGAACATTGATGGTTTGTTTCCATAGTAATCTGATCAGTACTAGACAGATTATTTGATCAATGTTCCACAGTGTGATTAAGATTTCAGCTTTACGAGGAACTTTAGACGATGGATGTGTAAACCAGCCATCGGTCTTCATCTTTATATTCCTCCACTTAAAAACACAAATGCCCTCTTCCTTTGGGAGAATACATGGGATTGTTTCCTGCACAACTTTGTGCATATTTTATTTTTAATAATATTTACACAAATTGAGTTGTCTAAATCTCTAAAGCGTACAAAGATACGGTAGATATAAAGCCAGAAATGACACAAGTGCAGGAAGTGTGTGAGGTCTGCTTCTCTCGTTCTTTCGCCCTCACTCTCTCTCCAGTCACTATCTTTACTTTCCTGGAAACCCATTCTCCAAGTTATGGTTTGTTTTCTTCCTCTCTGGTTCTTTCCGGCACATTATATCGTTATTCTTGATCTTTTAGCTCTGGATTGTAGATGGATCTACTGTTAAAACCTGTTGAGCTGGTTTGGTATTTTTGGTGAATGGTTGTTTCTTCCTTTGTTTCAGTTCTGCTTGGTAAGGTTTCTCCACAGTTGATCCAGTGAGATATTCTTTTCCTGATCTGCACTGGTTAACATGGTCCTTAGCTGGTGTGAATCTTTTTATTGAACTGGTCAAAGGATGGGTTAGGATTAGAGGTCGACTGATTAATCGGCCGGCTGATATATTGCGGTGAAATTTGCTATTTTTTTAATATATCAGCATCGGCCAATACCCCCATTTAGTAGCGCCGAGTTAAAGTCAGGCACATTCGCGGGCAAGCCTTGTGTTATTGTTGCGGCTGCTGCCGCATGTGAAGGACCCCGAGCCAAAAGAAGATTCAAAGACAGTTCTGGGAGATAAAGGTATGGCTTAAATTGTGATGGCCATAGATTTACTTTATGTTACTAATGCAAAGTATAGAGCATATTTTTAAAGGTTGTTGTATTCTTTGGATTATAGACTGAAGGTAAACTACTGAAATGCTAACGTCTAGGTTACTTGCGTAACCCCACGTTCCCTGAATAGGGAACGGAGACGTTAGTCGGGATTAGACCAACTGAATGGGAGCGAATCACCGTGAGAGCGACTGACGAACATATTAACGGGCAAATTAATTTGCAGGCGAAGGTGATTGATTAGCAATCAGCCGGGTATAAAGCCGGGCGTGCCTAAGCCTCAGTATGGAATTTTCCGAGGAGCTGGACCCACTTACCTCCCAGCTTACCTCAGATCCATGACTTCCAGGGCATGGCTAAGGGTAACGTCTCCGTTCCCTATTCAGGGAACGTGGGGTTACGCAAGTAACCTAGACGTTCCCTTTCAGTCGGTCCCGGAGACGTTAGTCGGGATTAGACCGACTGAATGGGAGCTTCTGTAAAGGGCCATGCCCGAAGTCCATCCAGACAGGTCGGCACTAAACCCAAGAGAGGGGTTAGTAAGAGGCCGTTAGTACCTGAATGGGAACTCCTTCTGCCCCTGCCCGGAATACTCATTGACGGGGAAGTCGTCCAACACTGAGAGCATCTGCTGTACTTGGTTGATGCTGACGACCAGAAGGAGGCACCCCTCGACCCGCAGGGAGGAGTGGCGGAGATCGCGTCGAGGCCCGAAGGGCTACCAGCGGGTCATCGCTCTGCAAGAGAGAGGAGGCAGAGACGGAAGTCATCGTTACGCGCCAAAGCAAGGGGAGTAACGGAACGGGTTCATACTAGCCACCTGAAGGGGGAGCTGTATAAGAACATAGAAAGGGAGCGCCAGAGAGGGACTCCCAGATCTGTACCCTAGTTCCGGAGCAAAGCCACCACACGGAACCTGGCAGCGCTGACTGCTCCGCTCAGTCAGATGCCGAAGGGGGGAGGATGGGAGAGCCACCCAAAGGGGAGCTCTTAGAAAGGTGTACTTCTCCCGATGACGAGGAGAGTACTGCAAGCTTACACCTGCTCCGTCCCCTAAGGGTGACTGCCACCACTCAGGACCGCAGAGGGAATAGAGCCTACATCAAGGTTGTACAACCTGATGAACGTGTTAGGTGTAGACCAGCCCGCAGCTCTACAAATGTCGGCGAGTGAGGCCCTTCTAGCCAACGCCCACGAGGCAGCGATGCGGCGAGGGGAGTGGGCCCTCAGATGGAGAGGGCAGGGAACCTCACACGCCTCATAAGCTAGGTGGATAGCCGCACTAGCCAGTGGGCAAGCCTTGCTTGGAGACAGCGGAACCCTTACGCTGGCCTCCGAAACATATGAAGAGCTGCTGGGAGCGACGAAGCTCCCGGGTTCTGGCCAAGTAGATCCGGAGAGCTCGCACAGGACATAACGAACCCTGGGCTGGTTCTGCCTCCTCCCCGGGCAGAGCTTGCAGGGTCACCACCTGGTCCCGGAAGGGGACGGATGGGACCTTGGGGATGAATCCGGGCCTGGGTCTGATGGTAACCAGAGAATCACCAGGGCCGAATTCCAGGCAGGATTCGTCGGCGGACAGTGCCTGGAGATCTCCCAACCTCTTAATTGAGGCCAAAGCAAGCAGGAGTGCGGTCTTCCGTGAGAGGACACGCTGCTCTGCTAAATGCCAGGGCTCAAAAGGTGACTTCCGCAGCCCCGAAGGGCGACGGAGAGGTTCCAAGAGGAATGGAGGGTGGTCTAGGAGGCCGGAGGCGCCTAGCCCCCTTGAGAAATCTCACCATAGTGCGGGGCTGCCCACTGATTTCCCTTCAACCCGGAGGTGGAAGGAGAAATAGCGGCGGCGTAGACCTAGAGGGACGATGGGGACAGCCCTCGATCGAACCTCTCCTGGAGAAGGTCAACACGACTCAGATGGGGCATGTCCCGGGGTCTTCCTGGCGGGAAGAGCACCATTCGACGAACCGACCCCACTTGCCAGCGTAGCACACTCAGTGGAGGGGGCTAACGCATGGTAGAGGTAGTCACCGCGAGGGGTGGTAGAGGCTCGGGGTCCACCGCGGACAGATATGCCATACAAGTAGGGCCCAGAGGTCTGGCCGCTGGTGCCTGTATCCCCCCCCCTTGAGTCAGATCTGGACTCAGGGGGAATCGGCCAAGGGGGGGCTGTAACGAGCGCAGAGAGGTCTGGAGACCATACTCTGTTCGGCCAGAAGAGGGCGAAGAGTAGCCCGCGCTCGTCCCCCCTGACCATGCACAGAGGTTGTGCTAGGAGGCTTCACTGGGGAAAACGCACATAAGCGTTTGTGCCCGGGCCAGCAGTGAGTCGGCGCATCTGTCCCGAGAGGAGCCAGGGACAGGAATAGGAGCCGGCAATGGGTATTCACACGGGAGGCAGCAGGTACCTGGGCCTCGCCGAAGATGTCCCAATCTGCTAAACAGCCCGAGGATGGAGTCGCCAATCTCCTGTCGAGGGGTGGAATCTGGACGGCGGAACCGCGATCCTGTTACACTCCGCAGGGATATGAAGGCTCGAGCGACGGAAGTCGCTCTAACTCCAGAGGAGCAGCTGTTGGGCGAGGTAGTGCAGGAAGCGGGAGGGTACACCGCCCTGGTGGTTGATGTACGCTACTACCGCAGTGCTGTCGGTCCTGACCAGCACGTGCCGCCCCCGGAGGAGCGGGCAGAAGCGCCGTAGCGCCAAAATGACTGCAACTAGCTCGAGACGGTTTATGTGCCAGCAAGAGTGTCTTCCGGTCCAGGCACCGGACTCTCGGTGGTCGCCGCACCAGTCGCCCCAACCAGTCTTGGAGGCATCGGTGGTGACCACCACACGGTTGGGGTGGCTCGAAAGAGGCACCCCAGACCTCAGAAGCACTCCGTCTTCCAGACCTTCAGGTAAGGGAGCATGTCTGCCGTGGGCAGACGTAGCGCTCCCTGACGCCATGCCCAACTCGGAACTCGCGCGAGAAGCCATTGCTGCAGTGGTCGCATACGCAGGAGCCCGAGTCGAATGACTGGGGCTGCGGCTGACATATGCCCCAGGAGCCTCTGAATTAACTTCAGTCTGACCACTGGTCGAGAGGACACCACGAAGAGTGCGGTCAGCAAGGCCCTGGTGCGTTCTACCGATAATCGCGCCAGCATGCTCTCGGAGTTCAGCTCCATCCCGAGAAAAGAGATGACTCTCACGGGGGTGAGGTGGCTCTTTTCCCAGTTGACCTTCAGACCCAAACGGTTTAAGTGCGAAAGCACCTTGCCCTGGTGTCGGATCAACTGGTCTCTGGACGAGGCTATGAGAAGCCAGTCGTCGAGGTAATCCAGGATCCGAATGCCTGCCCGGCGGAGCGGGGCTAGCGCGGCCCTGACAACCTTCGTAAAGGTGCGAGGGATAGGGCAAGACCGAAGGGTAGGACCTTGTACTGGTAAGCATGGCCCTGGAAACAGAACCTTAGAAAGGGTCTGTGCCTTGGAACCACTTCTCCCTGGAAGTACGCGTCCTTCAGGTCGATTGTTGCGAACCAATCTCCAGGACGGATGCATGGTAGAACGCAGCGGACCGTCAGCATCTTGAACCGGTACTTGGCCAGGTGCCGGTTTAGACGCCTCAAATCCAAGATTGGTCGCAGCCCGCCTGCTTTCTTGGGGACCAGGAAGTACGGGCTGTAAAACCCTCGTTCCATATCGGCTGGGGGTACCGGCTCGACCGCACCTTTTGTTAAAAGGGCGTCGATCTCCTCTCGCAGGAATGAGGCGCCTGTTCGGGGAACAGGTGAAGCACACCTCGAACCTGGGGGCGGACACGAATTGAGAATCGTGTAGCCCTGCCGGATTGTCCGGACCTCCCACTGTGAGACCCCGGGAAGCTTCCGCCAGGCTCCCAGGTAAGCTGACAGGGGTCATGGTCGGGACGTGCCGATGGTCCCCATGGCGGGGCCGCCCGGAGGCGGACTTGTGGGCCGAATCACCAGGGAAGGACCCTGGGAGATGGTCAGATGAGGGCAGGGGTGGTGTGCCCCCGCGCTCTCTGCCATGGCCAGCGGGGCTCGGGCCCATGTCGGGATCTTCGCCGGAGACCGAGGAAGAGGAACCCCAGACCGTCGGGCATGCGAGACCGCTATTCTCGGGAGGAAGTGAGTTCTATCTTTGACACAATGGGTGCCGCCGTCCCGGAGGACGGCAGCGAGGAGTGTGTGGTGGACTCCCCCCCCCCTGGGGGAGCTGGGTCGATGACCAGACCCAAAGAAGAGCTCGTTTCCTCCCGAGTCGCCAACCTCAGGGGAGCTTCACTAGAAACCCTCGTCTGCTTTCGAAAACCTCAGAGGTTGGCTCCGTCTTCCGCATGCAAGGGTTTTCCCCGGACCAGAGGTCGAAGGAGTAAACCAAGGCAGGAGACGTACTCTTTGGCAGCGAACAGGCGGAGAGGGTTCCGGCCCAGAAGCAACGCCTGCTGCTTCTGGCGTGGAACTATACCCAGACCCTCCGCCTGCCTCCTGATCGTGGAGACCTTTGACGAAAATCTCCACGGCGACGCCAAAGAGGCCATCCGGGGAGACAGGCGCGTACGGAAGCCGAAAATCGGTCCTCGGGACGCATTGAAGCCTGCTCGAACCACAGATGGCGTTCCTGGACCACAAGCGTGGACATCGCGTGACCGATGTTCAGCACGGCTGATCTTGTAGCACGAGGCGACAATCAGCGGCTGAAAGCGAGTCTCAGAGAGACTGCTGGTCACCACCACCCTGGTGCATGACACGGAGGACCTGTAAGGTCGCCATAGCATGCAATAATGCAGCAGATTTACCCGCAGCTGAATAAGCTCTCATCATCAGGACTGATGAGACCTCCCAGCTTTGGCGGGAACACCCGAACGAGACCGTCAAGCAGCAGCGCTGTCGGGGTAAGCACCGCGACAACCTACCCACTCGGGGAATCGAAGAGTAACCCGTATCTGCTGCATTGGCCAGAGTGGTGAAGAGGGAGGAGCTCAATCCCCTGACGGGCAGGGGAGCCTGCCAGAATTAGTGAGCTCCTCGTGCTTCTCGGGGAGAAAAAGGCACTAGCGGTATGCGGGGAACCTGTCCCGGCGCCTGCCTAGCCACCAATTCTCCAGCCGTGACAGCATCGACTCGGGGGGGAGGAGTCACCTCCCGCCGATCGAGGCTGCGGCTGTGAGAGCACCGCGAACGCCTCCGGCTCCAGCTCGGCTGCAATCCCGAAGGAGGCAGGCCGAACTGGAGAACCGAAAGCCGCGCCCCTTCCGATGCTGCGTGGGAGAGCAGATCGTTACAGGATCATACGAGGTACCGGGCGACACCGAAGCGCCGTCCGATTCACCCGCAGACCAGACGGGAAGCACGCTCGGTGTTTGGGGATGACGCGAGGAATCACCTGACGCCGCTCTACCCAAAACTTCCGCGTGCGACTCAGCAGAGTGCTGCAATGCAAACACTCGCGCTTCACGAGAGCCGCGTCGGTGTGCTGGAAACCAAACACATCGCGCAACTCCCGTGACCGTCTTTTCAACGAGAAGCCCACAACAGCCAGGAATAGTGCACGTTTTGCTCATCGTGTCGTGAAAAATGGACAGGATACTGAGAAAACGGCTGAATCACTGGACAGGCTTGCCTGAGAAGATCTTCGAGGTGCTGGCTGTTGGTTGCATGCTATTCTGAGCTAGCAGAGGTCACACCAAAAGAGCCAAGAGGTAAGCAACCTGCTGATCTTTCAAGCTAGAAGCGTCAAAGTTCAGGAGAGAGAGTCTCACTCAGTCAGCTCCGAAGGAAAATTGCATACTGAGGCTTAGGCACGCCCGGCTTTATACCCGGCTGATTGCTAATCAATCACCTTCGCCTGCAAATTAATTTGCCCGTTAATATGTTCGTCAGTCGCTCTCACGGTGATTCGCTCCCATTCAGTCGGTCTAATCCCGACTAACGTCTCCGGGACCGACTGAAAGGGAACTACAAAATGTTTCTTCTGTTTAGTAAATGCTGTCGGATGGCTTTTGTACTTTTAATTTTATGTATATATATATATATATATATATATATATATATATATATATATATATATATATATATATATATATATATATATATATATATATATATATATATATATATATATATATATATATATACAGTTTAATGTATTTTACTTATTCATTTTGTGAAGTTTAAGTCACTGTTTAATAAATGATGGTGCTTGTTTAAAAGTGTTGTGCTTCCACTTATTTGTATGATATTTCAGCAGAAAACGAAGGGGAAATCATCCTGATATCAGCACTAAAAATAGGTGAAAAAAATCGGCAGCACTTATCGGCTGACCTCTAAACATCGGCAGTAGAAAACCATTATCAGTCGATCTCTAGTTAGGAAGGCCTTGGGTTGGTCTTGTGCTGGTTTGGGATGTTTTAGCTGGTTTTAACCTTTTCTTTTACTGGGTCATGTACTTCACCTTGTAAGGTTTTTATTAATTCTTCCAGTGGATTACACTAGAGCTGGACTGGATTTGTGCTGGGTAAAAATGGTTTTTACCCAGTGCTTTATTTAGTACTGTATTTGGTATTTAGTGCTTTATTTATTAAACACCATTTTTGTTCTTATCTGAAATGTTCTTATCTCTATGGGGTTGATTATGTTGATTAGGTAAAGGTCTGGTTTTGATGTGTTTTCGGAGTGAGACATAGCATCTGAAAACAGCACACAGTAAAGTAATTCATCATAAAAACCCATTTGCCATGTTGTTGTTATATGTCGCACCACCCCTGTTTCTCTCACTTTCTAACATCCTAGAACCTCTCAACCCTGAGGCTATCAACCCCAGAATCCATCAACCCTGACAGATGGGAATACATCGCCCACATTCACAAGCAAAACAAAAGCTCACCGTAGGCCACAGATGTTAAATAATGTGCTGCACAGATTGTTTGCGTATAAATGGTGTTGACTCGAACACAGAGGATGCTAGTAGCCGTCGTAATTGTCATTTCCATGTCAATGTCAGTTTTTTAGAAGTTGTGCTCTGGCTTATCTTTGGATTACTTTAATTCTGTTACGTTTAAAAATTCAAATCACTGTCTACAATACAATACAAAAAACCTGAGCTTTCTCTGTATTTCTGTTCTGAGAGATACTGGCAGCATTCCATGATCCAGACATCCATCTTCTCTGTAATCCACTCAATATTTAATATCATTTGATGGACTCACTTTTCTTTCATGTGGACATTTTTATGGAAAATATTTGATTTCTTGGCCATTTTTTTCAGAAAATATGAATAACACAAAAACGTTTCTCCATTCATAGATAGTGTGGATGAAGCCATTTATGGTCAAATAACTGTGTTTACTCTTTTATGATCCTAACATCAGAAACTTTCCAAAGGACCCTGATCAAAAGTTTACCCTGATAACAACAAATGACACAAAAGAGTTTGAGTGGCTGGTAAAGGTAACCAGTCTCTGTGCTCCTGATGGACTCGTGTTTCTTTCATCTAGTGATGTGCTGAAGCAAAAGAGCTCTCAAAGGATCTACGGGAAAAGGTAGTTGAACTGAACAAAAGAGTAAAGGGATATAAAAAGATCTCAGAGGAACTGACGAGCGGATCAGCAGTGTTCCATCTCTGATGAAGTGAGGGATTCCGTTGAAACTAACAAAAATTTCTGCTACAACTGCCAGAAAAAAATGTTAAGGATATGCAAATAAAAACCAACAAAAACTTCCGCTGAAACACAGGTCTAACTGAAAAAATGTGGTGTGGCTGTTACAAGGAGCTCATACAGGAGACACTTATTATGGAACTGAGCCCTAAAGCCATTACTACACAAATGCCACAGAGTTGTCCGCTTACAATATGCCAAACAGCTCAGAGACAAGCTGCCAAACTTCTGGAACAAGGGTATTTTGAGTGATGGGACAAAAAAATTTGGCCACAACCATAAATGATGAGGAGAGGAGTCAACAAGGCTCATGATGAATGAAACCGTATACTCACTGTGAAACATGGAGCGGGTCACTGATGTTTTGGGGATGTGTGAGCTCCAAAGGCATAGAAAACTTGGTCAAAATGGATGAATGTGGCATGATATCAGAGGATACTGGAGGAAAATGTGCATCAGCCCGGACGCTGCACATGGGACATAACTGGACATCCAACATGACAACGATCCAAAACCACAAGGCCACGCCCACTCGTCATCGCTTCCACCAGAACAAAGTTAAAATCATTAAACCGCTCTGGGGAGAACTCCAACATGCAGTTCATGCAAAGCGGTTAATCAGGGACATTTAGAAAGTTATTATGATTAAAAAAAAAAAGAGTACACAGAGTAGTTTGACAGTAAATGTCTTCACCTAAACACTAACTACAAGTGGAAAGGGTGTCTAAACAACTGTGTTTTTGCCCACTTTTCAGTTAATCTTGTGTAGTGTTTTTTATTCTTATTTTGTACTCGAGCATACACAAGGTTGCTGTGCAAGTGTGTTTCTTGCAGCTTACAACAGAAAGGAATGAACACAGAGTTTATTTAATCAAAGATTGTGACAGAAGAAAAGAGAGCAAGAGCCTGAGAACGAAGCAAGAGCGATGGCAGGAGGTCCAATAAAGTAACACGTCAGTGTGTCACCCACATTAATCAGAGAGGGGGCGATGTATCCGACACCTGCAGCTCCGAATACCCTCTGGGGAACGCACACAATATGTTCGATACACAGCTTCAAACCTGTTTCTGTGTGCACAGACTTTCTGATTGATGGAAACGTGCTGCTGCTGCTGCTGCTGCTGGTATTATTACCTGCTGGATGTGGGAGTTATGGATTTGTTGCCAACACAAAAAAAGGTATTTCTTGCATACATTTGCTTCAATTCACCTAAACTCTATGAATGCTGGATTCTGATTGGCTGGTACAGGTAGCTCCAGGTCAGGTGTTCACTTCCTGTACCAATAGTAACATACAGCTACAGACGCACACTAACATCCAGTGAATTTCACATATTCGTTTGGTTTTTGCTAATTATGCAAATAAACGCTTGAAACACATCATGAACTGAGACAGCAACAACTGTGGAACAGTTCAGGGTGGGGTTGAAAGACAGATTTTTGTCACGGAAAGATGGAGCACATCAACAAAACACAAGGTAGCTTTACTGCATCAACAAGGTCTCTCCCAGACAAAGACATCAAAGCTGACTGGATTTCCAAGATGTGCCGCTGAAGCTTTTGAAAGAAGCGCCATCACGTGATCTGCCAAAGAATCTTGTCCAGCAAACGCAGCACACATCAAGCTAATGTCCCTTTGAAATCAAAAGATATCCGTCAAATCAGAAGTGGCAGAAACCTGTGGGACTCGGGTGCAGCCATTTGCTGTCGGTAAAAGTCTCACCGGCATGTGAGAAAAACAATCCAGTGTGTGTGTGTGAAAACTTAGGAATTGGGCTACACAAAAATGGCAGCAGGTGCTCTGGACTTGGCATGATCTCAATGCTGAAAAAACTCCCAGAATCAATTCCACCAGCAGGACAATTACCTCAAACACACACTATTCTTGAAAGCATTCTTTGTTTATGCATTTCTTAATCCCTGGGCAGTACGGTTTACAGAAGAGCTGCTGCTAGTACTTTCACATATACGAGAGAATCACTGACGTATCCCTGAAGCATCTTTGCTTGGTGACCTGTGGAAACTTCCGTCCCCTTTAACCCACTTTATGTTTCTCTTTTGTATCAGATCTAGAAATGTGATATTCCAACCTCAAATTGTTTTCCCACAAGAGTTTCATCACATATGGTCTGTGTTCACGTACTAAAGGCTAAGAAAAGAGCTAAACATTTAGACAAAGATCTCTCTGAATTCCAAAAATGACTGACAACAGAAATGACAAAATGAAGCCAGAAAGCATTCCTGAGTCGTTTCTTCATGAGGAGCAGCTCAGATTCAGACGAGGGCATAATGGACGGAGAACGTTTCTGCAGGAGTTCATATCAGGACTCAGGGCTATTGTTGAATTCATCTGCAGTTACTGCACCAACGCAACCTTGTGACTGTGAGCATGTTATGATATCCTAAAATCATAAGCAGATGGTTATGAACTTAGACTCTGGGTTTACTTTAATACCATTTGATGATAATTTCCATTACAATGAACAAAAATACAGTGGTACCCCGAGATACGAATGCTTCGAGTTACAAAAGGTCTGGTGCAATTTTTTTGCGCGCGAGATACGAAGAAAAATTCAAGATACTAACAACTACAAACAGTTCTGCTCTATTATCCGCTTGTTATGCCTGACGTCGTCCTGGCGCTCCTTTCTCCCTTTGAAGAAAGTGTGCTTTAAGGGGCTGATACATCTTAGGAAACATTATGTATAGATTAATAATAATGTACTATAACAAATGTTAGAGTCAAGGTGTCGTAAAAGAAATAACGTTTATAACGTGGAAAGTTCTGTTCTGTAGCACAACTTAGAGAAACCCTGTGCCTCGTTCTCAGAAGTGTCTCTCCATCTGTCTGCGCTCGTGCTTGAAACCGTGTTGGTGTCAGTAATTCGTGAAATATCTTGAGAAAGATAACTTTCATACGTAGTGCCGTAATGTTTTCTGCATCAGTTCCACCTCCTCCTCCGACACATCGCTTCACTCTCAAGGTAAGGTTTCACATTTGTGAACGTATTACGTATTTTGCTTGTGTTTTATTCTGTTTTATTATCATTTATTACATTAACAATGTGTAGATTTAAGGATTGAAGAAACGTTACTTGATTTTCCATTTTTTCATCTACTTATTCTGTTGTTTCTGAGAGCCGCTGCACGGATTAGGTGCTTTACATGTAAAGCAATGTTCGAGATACGAAATGTTTCAGATACGAACGCCGCCCTGGAACGGATTCACAAATTTTCACTGTTTGAATGGAAATACTGAAATAAATCAACTTTTCCATGACATTCTAATTATACGACCAGCACCTGTACATTAACAAGGATGAGCTGAAGAAAAAAAGACCCACAGAAGACAATGCTGTTCAGAGATTTTAGGTCAGCATTTCTTCACCAAACAAATGAATTTGTTTATTCAGCAAGGAGCATTGAAGTAATGCCATGTACTTTCAATAAAATATATTATTTATTCCACACTGAAGAAGTGGTGGAAACAAAGAGAGCTTTGGAAAATGCATTGTTGCATTCTCTGAGCAGCTGTGTGAGCAAAGATCTACGCTCGCATCTGAGGAAGAATACAGGTGTAGATTACATTTAACACTTTCAGTCAAAAATGATTCCACTGACACAGCACCTCACAGAGAGAAACAGAGAAAATCACTGCAGCATTCCTTCTTTATAAAATACAAGGGTTTCAGTCGTTTGAACAGTTCACTGATCTTAAAACACTGTACGTGCTGTTGCTCTCAGAGTGGTGAACATTTATTAAAACCCCAATGAATAGTTTCAGTAATAACCTGTGAAGGACTCTTTTAAAACTGTATATTTACACACTCTAGAAAGGGGTCGAACAAGGCCCCTCACATCCCCCAGAAGAAGGCACTTCAGTTTCAGAAGTGGTGTATTCTATACGGCAGGAAGGAAGGTATTAACTGGAATGCCAGGCAACATAAATGTCTCTGTAAATACTTTAGGAAAGAGCAGAGGTCACTCACAGACCAAGGCCTTAAGAAGCTGACGCTTGGGAACCCCTTTACATTTTCACGATTTTCCTTTATAAATAATTTAGGAAATTGGAGTTAAATATATCTTACAGAAGACATGAAACTTAAATTAAAGTTTTATATAATTTATTGTAAGTGTGTAGGAAATTAACGAATTCATTTTATTCATTTTCAGTCACTTTATTTGATTTCAAAACCACAAGCAGTAATTATTAGGACTTGGTTTGGTAAGTCCACAGGTGAATCATGAGAAAGTATTTAAACTATTTCTCCTCTTTCTCACTCTTCTCTAAAAATGGCAACATGGGAGCCTCAGAACCACTCTCAGATGAGCTGAAAACAAGGATTGTTGAGCATCGTGGTTTAGGGGAAGGATACAGAAAGCTCTCAGTTTCGACTGTGAGGAACATTGTGTGGAATTGGAAGACCAGAAGCACAGTTCAGGTTAAATCTTACAGGGGCGCTCAAACTTTTGCACACCACTGAATATTAAATTCCTCAAAATGTACAATTCTACGTGGCTGAAACGGTTATAAGTCTGTCTTAGCATTTGCTCGATATCTGGGAGCCAGCATTTGTGTGAGGGATGAAAAGCGTGAAAACCGAGCGACAGTAAAAATGGTGTTTGCACTCGTTTGTTAAAGGCTTCTGTTGCTGTGAGCGAAAGCAGACACCAAGCTCGGACATCGGTTCACAAAAACAACCTCACACCACATGAACACGCGGATCTCCACCTTTAATTGGTTTACAGAAGAAACAAACACCACCCAGAGACTCTCGGACCGTAGAGATCAAACATACCAGAAGATAAGAAGTGCTTACAAATATTTAAAACCCTTCTTCCTACCTGCACTTGTCCCTTTCCCATGATCTTATCCACGATCTCATTGTCATCCTTGTTCAGCTTGGACTTGTCGTAGCACTTCTCGTAGCAGAGGATGCGCAGACACTGAGAGCCCTCCAGCTCGATTTCAAACTCCTTCAGGAGAACAAAGGAATAAATAATAAACGCATGATGATGTGAACGATTAGAAGAATCAGGAGCTCACCTCGTTCCACTGCGGTTCTGTAGTGTCTCTGAACACACGAGTTTTGGCTTTACTCACAAAGTATCCGAAAGAGTCCACCTCCAGCGTACAGTACAGATCTGCACAGAGCACATCGATCATGTAATAACATTATAAAAACCAGTAGTGAAGGCAGTGTTTGCTCAAAACTGTAAATAATGCAACAAAAATAACTGAATTCTCTGCAAAAGCTCAATCAATGAATCAAAGTTTATTTGTAAAACACCCACACTGCAACCTATTACAACCTAGAACACACACTTATAAAACACAAAGACCATTACAGCCGCAAGCAGCACACAAAGGGCTCTCACACCTCCAACGCCGTTGTCGTCTCTCCGTGGGATCTCTCCATTTGTTGCAATTCCACATTATTACCAATCCCTATTAACGATATTTATTCAAGCAAAAAATGTCAAAACTACCGAACAATGCAGGCAAAATACATAATAAAAACCACATCATAGAGTGCAGCGACCCCCAGAGGGCATTGTGAATATTGTTCTGGTCAATATTCTTGTCAAACATCCCAAAATTAGTGAAAGGAATCAACTTGTCAATGTTAAATGTTGTATTTCCTGTGGCCACGTTGTGGTGCTATAACCCAGAGAGTATACTGTAGATGCTGCTTAGACACGGACTGTTAACATAGTTGGTACATTTGGGAGCGATCAGACATCGAATGGCTATTATTAACAACTTATAGCGAAATTACAACTTTCGTGCACATAGTTTAATGAAGTGAAAAACAACAGAGTTTGTTAAAGTATAACATTTGCAAAAGTGGCCATACTTAGACGTTTTTGCAAAATAGCGGACTTCCTGTCGATTTTGGAAAATGCAACCCATTTTACTTATTCTTACTTTTCTGTACTCTACACATAAGTGTCGAATTCATTAGCTTACGACAAACTGTTAGAGCACCATTTACTGAAATGCGCTAGCTCCACTACTACACCCAATGTGTACCGTCACCCATGTTAAGTCAATGGATTCTGATAGATTTCCCAGAATTCCTTTAGTTGTTCAAGATATGGCAAAACGATTCAGACCAGTTTGGGTGTCTACAGACAACAAAATCTAAACATTTTGTCCCATATTAACGGCTACAACAAGGAAGCTTACGAATCTTAAGGGAATCTGTGATGCCACCAAGCTCGCTAATCCTGGGGCTTTCAGTTTGTTTGACATTTATTAGCGATTAGCTTTGTGAGTCTGTGGACTACAATGACACAAGTACAAGAAGGTTATGAGTTAACGAACAAAGATGCCACAGACAAACACACTTCCCATGCAAGCACCCGGGTGAGGGATGAAGGTCATCACACTGCTCTGGTGTGCGTGCTACAGTATGGCAGCTTGATGGATTACAACTAGTGCGACCTGTGACCCCTGCGATGCGTGGGGTGTTTTGAGGAGACAGCACGGAAATGAGCTGATGTTCAATTAGCTCACGGTTCACAGTGTGCGTGCGTGTGTGTGTGTCTCCTTCACAGCACATTGCACTGGGCCTGAGAGAGTGTTTACATGAAGCACCAGTCAGTCAGGCCACGTGTAACTGGCATAACCATAATCACGTTTATAGCATTTCTTTAGCCTTTGAAATTATTTCTTTGTTGAGCGTTGTTTCTCTCCCAACATCTGTGCAGTCATGGTCTGATTTTTGGCATTCATTCTACGTACACGCCTAACAATTACCCTCATGAAGGTTGGATTACCAAGTTACCCTCTGACAACATGAAGGGGTTTTTGTATAAGATAAATTTTAAGATAGCTCAGTCGAGGCAGTGTGTGCTTGTTTCAAACGCAGTGATCCACTGCTACTGACAATGTTCTGTGTCTCCATCCATCCATCCATCCATCCATCCATCCATCCATCCATCCATCCATCCATCCATCCATCCATACATACATACATACATACATACATACATACAGTGAACCCTCGCTACTTCGCGGTTCGACTATCATGGATTCACGACTTCACAGATTTTTTCCATCACGTATGTCTACTATTAGAAAAAATATATAGCGGTGTAACTTCCAACTCTATCGTGGAGAGTAAAATACTGTACAATTGTACAGTACGCACCATAACAATCTTTCTATTTTTTTTATGTTCACTTACTGTTTTATTTCTCATCATTTGTGCCTGTGTACTGTATGTACGTATTGTAGATATCTGTACATTACTGTAAAGGGTGGTTTGTTATCAGTACTATTTAAATATATATATATATATATATATATTATACATATATATACACAAACATACATATATATGGCATAAAAAAACATAAAACCTTCCACAAATTATAAAAAGTTTATTTCACTTCTTAAATATAATTTTGTGGTTTATAAGATGGTCTATAAAACAGGAACATGTACAGACAGGGAGGGGTGCCTGAACTTTAACCCAACAATGAGTCTTGTATTTTTGGAGCTGAAATAAACTCTAGGTGCCTTGTCAATAAACATTAAGGACTGTTTTAAAAAAGTGCAGATAAATAAATCTAGAATCTCAGGGAATCATAGAATCTGACAGAATCATAGTGAAACTAAGTTTAAAATGTTCTACCAGGTCACAGATGAGTCTTCTTCTTTTACTTTCGGCTGTTCCCAGTTTAGGGGTCGCCACAGCGAATCATCCTTTTCCACCTAACTCTGTCCTCAGTATCCTCTACTCTTGCACCAACTACCTTCATGTCCTCTTTCAGCACATCCATATATCTCGTCTTTGGTCTTCCTCTTGACCTCTTGCCTGGCATCTCCATCTCCAACATCCTTCTACCAATATAATCACTATCCCTCCTCTTCACATGTCCAAACCATCTCAATCTGGCCTCTCTGACTTTGTCTCCAAAACAACCAACCTGAGCTGTCCCTCTGATGTGCTCGTTCCTAATCTTGTCCATCCTCGTCACTCCTAAACTGAACCTCAACATCCTCATCTCTGCTACTTCCAGCTCTGCCTCTTGTCTCTTCTTTACTGCCACAGCCTCCAACCCATACATCATAGCTGGTCTCACTACTGTTCTGTACACCTTGCACAGATGAGTAAATACATAAAAGCAAATATAGAAAATAAAAATATTTATTTCAACCTTTAATATTAACTATGGTGGAGGTTTCAGGTTTTACACATCCAGAGCTTTTCTGGTTCGCCTGTAATGGGTAACCAGTAGCCAAAACCTGACCACAACCCAAATAGCACTTTTCTGTGCAGAATTGTGTGAACACGAATAAAAAGATGTGATCTGAAGTATTAGTAGAAGAAACAACCAAAATGGCAGAACAGGTGTGCTGTCGGGAGTAAAAAAGAAAGTGAGCATGAGGATCATTCTTCAGTTGGTTGAGCACTAGATGATTACAATGAAAGCAAACCCACAAAAAGGCCAAACTCTTTCATTCTCTGCAAAAGTTTGTTTCTGGGTCAGAACTTTTCCCTCAAACTCTTTGCATCAAGAAGCCGATGTCAATGACCCAGTTTGAAGTAATGGCCCAGAGCGAGGATTTGCATGGGTTTCCCATCGGACTGGATGAGCTTCAGATTTTAATAAGAATCTCAGAAAAGAATTCACGAGCGTCTGAGAGCACCTGGATTTTGACGTGCGGAACAGATGTTTGTGCCACATCCAGGACAACCAGAAGATAGCAGTCTTCAAGATATCACGTAAAAATGTACTGAAATACAAGCATTTTAAATAGCACCCTAAAATATTAACTGTGATTACACTTCAGGAAGTATCTTGAGTTCTGGGCGAGTAAAACTGACATTTAAGATTGAGCTAAAGTTGCCAAAGACAATAGTGCCGAATTTTTCAAACTACACACTGTACAAAAGAACAACTACTGTGCATTTGCCAAACAATTTGTGTTACTGGGAAAAAAAAGACATCCATTTGAAATGTATTGTTTCTGAGTGGGTCTGTTGTAAACAAGGTCAGTCCCCACTAAAGTACAGTCACCGGCCAAAAGCACAATCATCAGTAAAATGCACAGCCACTGGTGAAAAGCCTTTACCGCTCAAACGCACAGCCACTGGTTACACACACAGTAATCAGTAACCCGCACAGTTTCCAGCCACAAGGACAGTCAACAGTTCAATGCACAGTCACTGGTTCAATGCACAGTCACCAGTTAGATGCTGTTGATTCTCTGCGGTCAGTGGGTCGTTTTCATGAGGGCTGAAAGTCAATATGATTAATTTGATTGAATAGTGAGGAGATGGTCAACACTTGCACATGAAGAACACCATCACCACCTCACCTTCATCATACAACCACTGCTCAGCTCAGCCCTGAACTGTGCTTTCGTTTGGAGTTGATGATTTCTAATTTGAGAAACGGGATAACTTTTAATGGCTCTCTTGCCTTTTTTCTTCCCTTTCAGACCAAGAACTGATTTCCGATTTCGACAATCACTCATCACTTTTTAATTATAAATTAACGTATTAATTTTGAATTAAATTATTAAGCATTTAAGAACATTTAGACAGCTCGTGACCACGGATATTTACCTGTTTCTTCATAGACATTTGAAAGTCAGACAGCTAGAAGTGATGAAAATGCTTCGACTTACTGGCAGATTCTTTAAAGCCTGTGGCTTTATGGACGATCACATGGAGGAAGCCATACAGACCAGGAGATTCCTCATCTAGAAGAGACAAAAGCATTGATCGTAAGAAACACTTTAAGTAGATCCCTGTTGAATCCACCGATAGTGAACATTTCAAAGCAGTTACCACAACATTTGGAGCCTATCGACAGACAGATCACACTAGTGGCCGTTTGACGAGAGAAAGCCCTGCTGCTGACAGAGACACCAATCATTTCATCATGTCTCCATTTGTGAGCAGCTGCAGAGTACTGAACCCTGCTCTCCGTGTGGCCCGTTTCTCTTCTGCTGATGGTAAATAAATGCCAGCAAGTGTTCAAATTCCTCAGACACATTACACTGCTGCTTGTGGCTTAAATGTCCCTCTTCTACGAGAAACGAGACTCTGTGTTTATTTTAGAAGTGATTAGAAATCGACAAGAGCGTACGAGTAGAAGCAAGACGCGTCTCCAACATTACTACAGTTATTATACCTGTACCCGACAGCAAACAGTGGAGCCCATTATGAGAAAATAAAAGTTATATCCCCAAACAACCTGAGATCATTTCTATTTTAATTATAATATTTTTGCAGCAACACACACACATATTCAAACCAAAAACGGGATGTGATGTGAAGATGTGTGACACAAGCAAACCACTTAAATATGCACAGGATAAGCGTGCCAGCACCGGTAGACAACACTGTTCACAGCTCACAAAACCCTGAACAGTCAGCTTCAGACTCGCGGAAATAGCATATCTGAACTCGAACCAGACCAAGACTAAACGCATCATTTTGTTATTTTGGTCTGGACAAAGTTAAGAAAGCTTCTGGTGTTCAGGGTTAAATGATTCGATATGAATTTAGATTCAAAAACAATACATTTTTATTATAGTCTGAAAAACTGTTTGTTTCATAATTGTTTTAAGAACAATTAATATTCATCAGATATTTGATATAAAAAAAAGCCTGGTTTACGACGATCTCCATGTAAAGTTCTCTCGCACTGGCTTTTAGCATATTAAATAAAAATAGAACATAAATAAATCACACACAAGCAACAAAAGCAAACAGAACTGTACAATACTTCCCCCTGAGCATAAAGTTTATCAGGAAAACATGATTAAACGCCACAAAGCAAAGAGTACCAATCATGTGCGCACACATGTACACTCACACTAGAGAGACACAACCGAAAAACTTTGCCAAAGATCTATTTACTCTAAGAAAAGAATTATACAAAGAGTCAAATCATTTAGTGATGGAGCAGAGCATGATGCCAAATTTCCAAGTGGAAAGTAACAGAAAGGAGCTCAGTGTGACGTTCACACGTAGAACAAAAACAAATAAAACAAAAGACGCCTGCTTCCAAACCAAGAGATTGGTATACGGGGACACGCACACACAAACAGCCTCAAAGTATCACAAGATACTTGATCAGAAGATCGAACGGCTGATTCGATTCGATTCAAGAGAGTGACTCCAGTGAATCTCTTTTATGTTCTACCGGGTATCCAGCCACATCGGTTTATCATTTACAACCCTACAAATGTGAAAACAGCACCACAACGTTATAAGTATTTTAGCAACAGATTGGTGATGAGGTCTCCAGGGTCACAAAACAGGAAGTAAACTCGAGTAACTCAAAAATACAACTTTCATTAGTTATGTGTGTTTTTTCCTTCGCGCTTTTGCAAACATACATGCAAACTTCACAAATGCATCATTACGTATTGCAGCTTATGGCACTCTAACAGTTTGCCGTAAGCGAATGGAGTTCAGTACACACATGTAGGGTACCGAACTTAAATTGAAGTAATTCATCTCAGCTTTTTTGCAAAAACCTCCAAAAAGGGCCACTTTTGATCCAGTCTAACAAGAACTCCTAGAGATTGTATCTGTTCCCCTCCAAACTCGCCCAGTCTTATCTTAAGGCATATGGGATGTTCAACTGTGAAGATTTTTCATATATAAAGACTTTTATAAATTGACATTTTTGCTATAAACAGGAAGTTGTGCGACAATCTTGCCACCGAGAAGCGATGACACCGGAGGTGCTCGAGCCCTTTGTTCACTGCTTGCAACTTTAATTAAAATGGCTTTTCAAAATTCTCAGCACTTTTGCAGTTACAGATGACTGATAATGTACTAAGACTCATGTGTCAAACTCAAAGCCCGCGGGCCAGATGTGGCCCGCATGAGCTTAAAAGTTTTGAGTGTCTAAAAATAAAAAATAAAAACGGAAAAAAACTACATTTTCCACAATGCCCACAGCGGTGTTTCCGCATACATACTCACGAGACGAGTGAAGTAGTGATGGGAAGTTCGGATCATTTTACGGATTCGGTTCTTTGAGTCTCGTTCAGTAAAATGAACAGATCTTTTTTCGAGTCATTTCGTTCATTTTACTAAAATATCAATAAATTTTGTGTGTTACTTCCCCATCTACTAGCGTTATATACACAGACGCGAATCACACTACAAATAAGACAAAACTATAATGCTAATGCCTTCCGTTTTTTTCTCTTTCCGGCTCATCAGTGAAACTGCAGAGCTGCCGTTTCTCACACATTAAACGTAAGACTCTGGCATTTGAGTGATCTCTCACGTCACACCTCCGATTTCTCACACTAAAATACATTTCAAGATGTGAAATGGGCGGAGCTAATAGTTTATCTGTGTTATCTGTGATCTGTTTCTTGAGCCTGATGATAAAAGATGATGATCGATATGCATCGTCTTCAGTCTGTGAGGTTTTTTTTTCTTTTTATCCGCTAAACAAATGACAAAAATGCTATTTTTCTTAATTCACTTGGACAGTTTGATCCTTCCATAATGGAGTTATGTGGGTTTTCAAAAGCTGACAAAAATCAAAAGGATTTATATTAGAACAACAAGCATACACTTGGTTCAATGCAACTGAATTGTCACTTGAATAAGTTATAAATAATGAGTTATTTAACATTAAGGAGTATACGCCACATGAATATTTATTATCATTAAATAGCTTGTTGATAATTTGAATAAATCCTTCTTTACTCCCAATCTTTAAAAAGAGTTTCATTTGGTATTTGGGCTGTGCAATTAATCCCAATCTCCAAAAAAAATGCGATTTAAACACATGCAATTTCTAAATCTCATAAAGCTGCAATTTTATCTGTTAATTTATTTAGATTTATACTCAAAATATGTTCTTATGCGCCTGATTTCAATATGTAAACCAACCAGAGCTGACGCAGCGCACCATTACAGCTAAGCCGAGCGGGAGAAAGACACTAACCAATCAGAGCTCAACAAATTTTTATTATCCTGCCACCAGCTCACCTTCGGAGAGAGTGTTTAGTTCATGCTTAAAACTAGAAATGGTGGACATGCTGTTTTTTTTTTTTGTTTGTTCTAGTTAACTTCTTGTGCACTGAAAACATTTAGAATGTATGTAGCTTGTTGCCAAAATTGCAATTGCAACATTCTTTAAAAAAAGGTAATTAAAAATAAATAAATAAATCGTTATATGGTTATTTGGTCCATATTGCACAGCCCTACTTTGTTTGCAATCTATAGAAAGTACCACAAAAACCAATCTGTTGCCCCTCTGAGCAGATTTTTACTCATCAAAAGTCTTTGTACGTGTTCGATTTCGCAGATTTAGCTCGATTTTAAACAAATCAGATCAAGTCCTTGCCTTCTGCATCTGCTCTGAACTACAAACTGACAATGAGAGATTAAGCGCTGAAGAAAAGAATGCAGATGCCAGAGCAAATGAAAACAGTGTCGCATAACGTCTACAGCTGTCCTAACTAGAACTAGGAGTTTGGACACGGCTTAACATCATGTGAAGTGGGTTAAAGAAATATGGTTCAAGCTCACAATATTTACGGTGGGAGGGAATGTAAGGAATTCTTATGGCTTGAAAGGCTCAGGTCCTGAGAGGAAACTTGTAGATTTAGACCCAAAGAAACAAAGGGGCTTCAGGGTGGCCTTAATGGACAGACATACACACAGCCAGAGGATTATTGTATCAATATTACAAGCCGTGGGTGGTAGTGCTCAAGTTACAGGAACCAGGCCTCAAGGTTTATTTAACAGGAAGTAAACGCACAGAGAAAATCTTTGAACCTGCAGCAGCACATCTGAGAAACGTGAAGAAGAAAATGATCATCGTACTGCTTGCGGATCATAATCCAAGCGTCGAGTGTCTCAAGAATCTCAATCGTTCAACTCCAAAAACTCGTGGTTTGTTACAATTTTTGAAGAGATCAAATCAGAAGACTGACTAGGAACTAGGGCTGCAGCTTAATTTGATAATCAATGAATCTACTACAGTAATCGATCGATTCCTCTGATAACCTTTGACTTTTTTTTCTGAAACGTGGAAATTCTGTTAAGTCGATCAGATGTTGAATACTTTACTGCATTCAACTCAAACTGATCCAGATATTAAATATAGAGGTCGATATAGGTTTATCTCTGGTGAAGAAGTATGTATATGGAATTAAAAATTGGTTGCACTTTTCAAATAAAATAAAAAATACGTGGACCAAATAATTAAATTATAAACATTTATGTAGGACCAAACAACATCTGGATGAAAAAGTGCACTTAAAATAATCTACACAAATTAAGAAAGAAGAAATAATAGACTTTATAACCATGTTTCTAATCAAGGTTATGCCCTTTACCCTTTTTTGTTCAGTGTAGAGTAGTTTGGGTTCATTGTGTTTACCCAGAAAACAGTGAAGTTTGGTGATGGAAACTTCTTTGTCTGGGGTAAACATCCATTTTGGGGGTGGGGGGCATGGCGGAACATCATTGAGGATGAAAGATAAAACCAAATGATATTGAGGAACTCTGTGAGGTATGTAAGACTGCTTTTTTACTATTCCTGATGACGTCAACAATAAATTTAATGAATCCTTGCTAAACCGCACAAATGCAGTCCTTCAAGCCCATGGAAGTCATACAAGATAGAGGTCGACCGATTATGGGCCCTACCAATTATTGGCGCAGATATTAAGCATTTTCACGATTATCGGTATCGGTTATTTTCAAAACCGATTTGCCGATAAAAATAATTTATTTTCGAAATGCGCTCTTTCGGGACTGAAAAAAAAACATTCCCGTGCAGACCTCTACTGTACACTTGAATTGACTCATTCTATGGACTAGTATCTATAATTATTAAGACGCAAACAGACATGTTTAATTATGTTTCCAGCATGCTGTGCTTCTATCTGTCTGTATACAGTGACACAGTCTTGTGGTTACTCATTGCTGTCTCACTAAATGAGGACGTATACATTAACCACATCTGCAGAACTGTTCTCAGAATCACTTCATGAGCATTTGACCTAAAACTATATGATATACAAAGGCTACAGAAATGTAAAAGTTCCTTAGCAACCTCAGCCTGAATATTACTGAGGTGCAGTATAATATATGTAGCATAATACTACTACTACTAAAATTATTAAACAATTTATTGGTGCTGCTAGATTGGGACTACTAATTCTTTATTAGCTTATAAATCTTCAGCTAGCTATTACATTTATTTTTTGTTATTTGTTGCTACTTGCTGTTTACTTATTTAAGTTTTACAATTGTTTACAGAATGCTGCTGCGGGCTCCCTGCACTTTTTTTCTGTCATTATTGTTATTATTAATATTGATGTTTATTTAATATTGTTATTATTAACAGTTCTCAGAATTAAAGATGTGTTTGAAAGCATTCAAAGAAAGTTCTTGTCAGAGCTCTTGTTATTATTAATTATAACAAATTTCATTTTTACACTAGACATATATCGGTTCAAAATATCGTTTATCGGTGCATTTGATCTGTAATAATTGGTATCTGCATCGGCCCTGAAAAACACACATCGGTCGACCCCTAATACAAGACATTATATCTGGATGAAATTTGCTGACATCTTGTATTTGCTGTAAATTTGTTCCATTTCTGTGTAGGTGACAAAACTTCTGCCTTGGCAAAATTTGACCTTTCTGTCTTAATTAAATGATGCATCTTTTTCAGTGAATCTCATTTATTTCAGCGCCTTAAACATCACTTTAAGCTTTTCTCATGACCTATTTGTTATTAGCAGGTGTTTCTACAAAATAGAAACGATAGAGTCTAATAAAACCAAAAGCATTTGGATTCAGAAGATCAAAGAGCTTTGATATTTTTCCTACTTAAAACTCCTACAGTTGCATTGTGTACTAAAGCGAACAGACAATGGAAGGTTGTGATTTCCAGGCTCAAATTATTACAAGGACCTTTTCCCATTTTGACGCGATGAAGTTGAAAGGCAATCTCTAGTTTCTCAATGTCAAACGTGCCTCTACTAATGAAGACAAACTCGTCGTCCCGAACCGCTGCTGTGTCGGAGCGAGAGAGCATTTTGTGATGGAGTAGATGGCTTGATGGGGGTATCATGGGGGGTATGTGGCAGGGGTTACATTCCTCCAGCAGCTGCTCCTCATTTCACCTCATTCTCTGCAGCTTCAGATTCGTTGCAGGGCTTCGGGGGACCTTCAGAGGGGGTCCCGTTCTGGAGTAAGTAAATAACTGCAGTTTACTGGCAGCAGAAGTCAAACTTGGACACCGCCTCGAGCGGCACACCACAACCTCTCAGCCCTAAACACTCACACCATTTGTTTTGAATCTGATTGTGTAAATGTTTGTTTATGGCAAATACTTTTCACATGGATACGTTTAAACAAACTTTTCTAAAGAGAACAGAATGAAATGAACGACTAAATCTTGAAATGTACAACTCCAATGTCCCAAAATTTAAAGCAAACAGATTATCAGCATTTTAGATCAAATTTATGTTTAATAAAAAAAATCATTTCAACACGTTTGGGTTAATGGATGGAAAAGACGCAAGATGCAAGCAATAGATCTTTTATTCAACAGAAGGTAAAAATAAAGAGAGCCGGACCAGCTCTGAGTGGAAGAATACCCACTCAATACCCACTGTCTGTGGTGAGTCTCAATGACCGTCAACCACCAGGAACCAAGAGGGCGAACCGGATGGTAGGGGTAGAAACCAGTATCACATGACCCTTCAGAGTCCATCCCCCTGGATTTCTTTAAATAATAATGAGAATTGGTATCAGTTCAGTAAAAATTTTTGTTTTTTGTTTTAATATTTTATTTATTATTTGAGAATAAATCAAGTGACAAAGTTGTCTTGAACCCTGACTTGAGCAAATGTAGTGAGTGTCTAATGTTAACTAGGGGTGTAACGAAAGGTGAAATCGTATTGAACTGAACGATACAAGGCTTCTAGTTCGGTACACGTGCATTTCAAACAGTTAAATAATAGAAAATAGTGTATACAACAGGGAACAGCCCGCAGGGAGCGAACGAGAGAAACAGAGAGAGCGCTAGAGAGAGATGTACGCATGTGTTCTCAGTGAATTTATTCCTTCTGCGTGATCGAGGGGTGAGACATCATTCTGATAATATATTGTTGTATTTCCCATGGCAGTCGTCTGTTAATATGACGGCTCTATTTTTTCTCGTGGAAGAATTCTATCCAAGTGCATCACAGGGATTGTATTGTGTGAGAAAGCAGAAAATGTTTTCCTCACTAAGCACTATCGCAGAAGTATTACAACAAACAACTGCAACGAACGAGCATAAACACAGCAGGTCTCAAGAAATGCTACGTGCAGCAATATTCCTCCGGTAAATCTACCAGTATGATTACCCAACACAGGAGCAGCTCTGAGCGAAGTCTGACTGAGGGCTTCTATGGACAGATGGCTTTAATGTCATCCAGATCCCAATGTAACAAGGTTCACAGAGAGCTCTCTGCTGCCTACCAGTAAATAACGTAGCCTTCTGCACACCAGATCCAGACTTTAACCTCATTTCTGAAAAGCCCACCTGAACTCAGAAAGAATAGAACTAGGGTGAAGACATTTCTTTCCCACAAGGAGCCGGAGGGTTTTAACTGGAAACAGAAGGGAAAGAAACAGGATACACTTCTGCTGTTTGTAGATGGAGAATCAAGAACATTACATCAATGCTGCAATATCTACAGCTGGACTAAAATTGAAACGTTGTACCACTTCCTTCAGTTTAGTGAGGTACAAAAATGTACACAGCACTCGCATTTGATTCCTCCACATCTTTCTGTGTCTGAAACTACAAGATGTCACTTGTAGGCTTCTAAAGACCACAAGGGGATGTAGCTTGGTAGCTTCCAGTTGATGTGAGCAGAATAGAGAGGTCACTGATCTACGGCTGTCACTCAAGTGACCACACGCTCGGTAACGAGTGAATAAAACACTCTCATGAGAGAGAAAATTACTGTTCGAAAACCAAATGTTCGCATCAGAACAAGCTTTACTGGCAAGTGTGCAAACACGCACAAGGAGTTCTGTGTGGTCCATGGAGAACCAGTGCAACAACAAACAACGAAAGACAAACTACGGTGCTGAGCTTTAAACCTGGTGGATAGAATATATTTACATTTTTTGTGCAAATGGCAAAAGGACAAAAGATCCAGTGTGGCTTGAAAGAGTAAAGTGCACTGCTGGAAATATTAGGAATAAGTAGGAGTTGTCTGGGTGAGACGCAAGGGTAGAATGGTGTGGAGTTCAGGTGTTGGGCTGAAGCTGTTCTTGTGCTGTGCAGCCCTGGGGCCTGTACCATGAACATAGATGAACAAACTCAGAGTTACAGGATTAGTTTTGGGTTGACAAATCGAAACCGATGCAATGAGGCATTATTGGTACCATGATGAAGCTCATCAACTTTCTTTGTTAACCCAGGCTTTGATCCTTAAGCTTGATTACTTGAGGCGCGCGCGTGCACATAAAAGAGTGACGTGCCACCGAACAACCAATTGCGTTCGACATGGAGAGAGGGAGGTCCTTATATTTCTCCGCTGAGGATCAAACTATTATAATGCAGAAATACAATGAATTTAAGCACGTTTTACAAGCGCGCAGTAATACCGTGTCTGCTGCCAAAGCGAGAGAAGACTGTTGGAGAAAGATTGCGGATAGCGTTAATGTGTAAATTAAATACATATTTCATACATCAAGGTCTATGCTTTCACTACTGGACTACTGTTAACAGTTAAAATAATTTTTAGTTATTTTTAAAATCTGTATCTTTCATACAAGTAACTATCAGGGAAGGCAATGGGATCTTGTCTGTCCATAAAAACTCTTTCTCTGCGAAGCGCTCTTCGAACAATTTGCGCGGAAATGTCCACAGGATTTCTCAGAAAAGGACAAGCCATTGCAACAGACTCTAGAAATTAGTTGCGTCACTTAAATGTTCACTACTGATTGGTCAAATTTCGTTTTAAGATCTTGAATCCAGAACTTAACCTGCCCCGGAGCAGGTTAGCCGTGCAGCGCAAGTTACCATGGCAATGAACACCAACTGAAGCCGAGTTTCTTTCATGGTACCTAAAACCCAGCATTGGTGCAAACTAATCCCAAACTTACCTGGCTAGCCAGCTAATCCGGCTTCATGGTACAGGCCCCTGGTGTTTATGGCTCTGAAGCTCAAATAGGTGATAGCCAGTGTGGGGTGATCTTTCTCACTCTGGAGGAAAGCAGGTCTTGGGGAGAGAATAATGGAGCACTTCTCAGCAGTCTGAACCATCTTCTGGAGTTACCAGTTGTTGGAAACTAAGCCAAACAGGAGCAGAGAACAGACTCGATGAATGCTGGGTAAACCTGGATGAGGAGCGTCTGTGGAAGGTGTGCTCAACCTTAGGTCCAGGAAGATTGACCTGAATGAACTGTTCACAATGGTGAGAGGGGGGTGGGCAGGAGGTCTTCTTCACACCTTTGAACGTGTTGAGCTTCAGGTTGTTCTGTCTGCAGCTGTCTGCAAGTGTATCTGACTGCGATGTGCAGTAAAAAGGGGCTAGTGTGGATAGAGCCGTGCCGGCCACACCCCTTTCGAGATTATTGGCCACCTCACACTTCCAGGTAAAGTCATCGTATCTGATCGATCCACTCTCGAGTAACTTGTGGCTCTCAAAATCACACGGAATCAACTGCAACTTAACCAGCTAGGGTTATGGTTGGGTTTAGGGTTCAAGGCTACTGCCTCATTTGGGTTGGTGTAGTAGCATTGAAGCCACCAACAGTAGTGAAGTTGATTTAGGGGGCGCCGCTGGACTTAGCGTGCACGACTCGATCCACACCAGCCCTTTTTATTGCATGCTGCAAGCAGACCCCTCTCCCTGTCTGTGTGACTCCACACCATCCTGGATGGGATCGATGATTGTGGTATCGTCTCGGAAGGATTAGTCTCACAAAGGGATCGTGGGAAGTGCAGTTGTTGTACAGGGAGAAGACAAGTGGAGAGAGAACACACCCTTGAGAGGGAACCAGTGCTGCTTTAGTGAGAGGGAACCAGTGCTGACAGCTCGTCAGTCCATCACAGGAAAAAAACATTTTTTAAATAATAAAACTGGAGCAATTCGTACTCCGCAGAGCTATCTTGAATATTTGTGGCCATCCAGTTAGTTAGTAATTGCAAGTAAATATGTTTTTACTGGAAGTAAAGTTGGGGATTTTATCACAGAAAGTTATTCTTTTGAGTTGAGAGCAGGAGGATTTCGATTTGATAAAACAGAACTTTAAAATATGCATCTCTTACCGTCCTTGTTGCTGGTGACTGGGATGTTGTGGACTGTTCGAAGCTTGAAGCAGGAGCCAGTTAAAACCTGAAGTTCCACTGAACTCAACACACATGCCTGCAGGTCTGAAACAGACAAATACGCACCATGAGGAAATGATCTCTTCTCTACAAAAACCCAAAGCACAGCTATTGATCATGTGAGAAGAATAAATGGAAGCTCAAAAATTTATATTAATCTTTCCCTTCGGACAAAATGCATCTCCTCCTGGAACTCTCGAGCTACAGCCACCAAACTTTCCCAAGATATCCAAACTGGTCTGACTTTTTTGCTTTCAGACTGGTACCACTAAAAGAATTCTGGGAAATCACTGAGAATGCTGGGAAATTTTACTTTTACTTTGTAAAACTCACACTGAGAACCTCATAGAAACTTCAATCAGACCACATTTGTGGAAGTTATCAGTCTCTGCTAGAACCTTCCATCCACTGTGCAAATGTATTTGTACCCCAGGCCCTAGAAGGGGTTACATTTTTACCATCGACATACAATGGCCATGGAAAAAAAATGGAAACAGAAACAATAAATGTCTTCAAGATAAAACATCACAGTGTTTTTATGCTAATCTTAGTAACACAAATGACAAAAAAATGTATAACTGTAAAAAAATGCTCCTTAGCAACCAAACTGCTTACCCTAACGACCAAATTTTCCGATCGCAGCTTTGGTAAATGATAGACTTTGTGCATTGGTTGACAAATGGAACATTATATTATGTCACTGACCCCTCCATAGCAACCAGACCACCATACACCATTTTCGGCACATATGTGGTTAGCGGGAATGAAATTTGTCCCGCAAAAAAAATTGTATTCTGTACATACCGAAAAATGTAAAAAAAAAAAAAAAAAAGTGGGCGTAGCATATACATTAAGTTTATTATAATAATAAGTAAGTCCTGCCCACATCAAGCTGTGACACACAGTAGAACTGTTGTTCATATAACATCATATTTTGTTTATTATATTTAAAGGTTAAAATATAAAATAATCAAATAGGATAAAGTTCTTTTCTTATATATTTAGCCTTATTTATTATATGAAGCCCATTTGTACATTTTCTGCAAAAACTTCCTTTATAAAAAAAACTATTATGAAAAAAACTGTACCCAACCCTAACTGCAACTAAAAATGTATAATATAGCACCCCATCAATTTTGAAAATAAAAACACATCTAAGCGGCACTTTTTGTGCACAAACTTTAACCGTCTTGAGGTTCTCATAGCGAGGTAAAAACCAGGTCATCTATTTCACTTCTAAAGCTGGATTCACATCATGAAAAGCGACACGTAGAGCGACCCCATTTATAGTACGGAGCAGAGATTTTCGTGATTGACGTCCAATAGGAGATAAGTATTTCACCGGGATTCCGCAGCTTCATCTGATGACATTCCGAAGCAAAGTGAGAATGGGAACACCGACTAGCGACTGATCCACCACTGATTCAGCTCATGTTGTGAATCCCATGAGACGGGTACGGGGTTGGTTGATCGGTGTCACCAGGTGCATCGCGTTGGCATACACCGTGGGAAGGAGCATCGTCCAGTCACGTTGACCGGTCTGAAGAGTCACTGGGCCCAGCCGGACACACCTACCCCGGAGCAGAGTGGCTGACGAAGAAGAACTGCCACGGAGATGGACCTCTCAGCCTCAATCGCCACATAAGAGCTAGGACACCAGCACATCGAGTAGCCAAACCACTGCCCCAGAGTCCACTGACTCCTCGTTTGAGGACTAGGCACTAGTCACTGCTCTCTTTCAGATCCTGCCCCCAATAGAGTTTCATCTGTGCAGCCATGTCTTTTTTGCCTCCCATGACACCATCTTAGTAAAATTAGATTCAAATTCAACAGAAATGTGTTTGGCTCCAAAGCTTCATGTAAACTACTCAACCCGGTGACCTTCCACCACCAGACTCTTTTGAGACAGATTGATCTATAGTAGTCATTTGCAAAAAGAGATCTCAGCACTACCACCCTCAAATGGGGCATTACTGGAATATTTAAACATACGGCAGTATTGAGGAGCATTGTGGTAATGGTGCATCACCTTTCTTTTGTAGTTTCTGGATGCTCTCCCTCCATTCTGACCTCTCATAGTCGGAGGAGAGCAGGAAGAGGTAGCTCTGGCGGTGAAGAGAGAGAGAAACAGAGATTTAGCTTAGGTGATACAATAGCTCCCCCTTGTGGAAAGCTTGAACAACACTTAAAATAACTCTATGCATTTATTTTTAAACAAGAATATCAGAAAACAAAGATTTCTAAGCATATATACTTTTAGCTGAACCAAGATTATTAGCAACAATAAAATGTAGTTTTAAACTTTTCTAGAGAATCTTTACTGTTCTTTACACCACACAAAATCTGCCTCTTATTTTCGGCACAGAGACATTAACTTTGTTCCTAAACTTAGACTGTAAAAAAAGATGGAGGATGTGGGCTCATATGAAGCTTTTTTTAGAGCTGGACTGCACATGCGCACACGTGACTTCCTCATGAGGATGGAACCAGCGTGGACTCAGGGCTCCGCCTCAAGTCTGGCTCGCATGCTAGAAATTCTGAGGAAGTTCTGCTTTTTTCCATAGACTTGCATTGACCGGAAACCACTATGAGGGCGATCACCACGGAACGAGACACACTCGGGTTCCACAAAAAGGATGAGTCAAACGCATTTCAATCAGTGTCATGAATACTTTACGGATTTCACACCCCTGCTCTAAACGCTTTCTATAGCTTCCAATCAGAGTCTGATTCTGGCATTTTAGCCAGTTCTTCTTCACAAAACCCCAGTTCAGTCAGGTTTTTTGGAATGCAGTGTTGTTTTTCTGCCATGCATAATTCCCTTGTTTTGCCCTTATACTAGTATTTTAGTTTCATCCGAACACAGCCCTTTATTTTAAAATGAAACTGGCTTCTCCAGATGTGCTTTAGGAGACCTCAAGTGACACAGTTTGTGGTGCTTGCAGGGAAAAGGCTTTTCCGTATCACTCATCCGTACAGCCTCTCCTTTTGTCAAATGAAGAGTTGAACGAAGCACAGTGACGCCATCTGGACCAAGATGATGATGTAGATCTTTGGAGCTGGTCTGTGGGTTGACTTTGACTGTTCTCACCATCCTGTGGCTCTGTTTCTCTGAGATTCCTCTTGGTCTTGCTCGGGCCTTAACTAGAACGGTGCTTCTGGTCTTCCAATTCCACACAATGATCCTCCCAGTTGAAACTAAGAGCTTAAATCTCTGAGAGCTTTCTATATCCTTCCACTCAACCATAATCCTCAATAATCCTTGTTTTCCAGTAGTTCTGAGGCTCTCATTCTACCAGCTAATCTTTAGAGACGAGGCAAAGAGGAGAAAGACGTACGAAATTAGCCTTCTTTAAATACTTTCTCATGATTGGACTAAGAAGTCAAAGGTCACCGAGGTTACCAAGGTTGCGTACCACAGTATTTTCCATGTTTTTCCATCACTGTCGCTTTGGGTTACCGTCACAAACATTTCTCTCTATGTGGAGGCAAATCTCAGCCTTGCACACAGCAGAGAGTTCACATATACACTGAACTACGTAGCAGATGATGTAGTACCTTGCCATGTTTGTTATGGATGCGGAACGGGATCATAGGGGAGTGTAAGAGCAGACACGACTCCTGCTCGTTCATCTTCTTCCTGAGTCGATCCACATTCCGACTCTGACCCTTCTGGGATTTCTGTTGACAAAAATGATCCCACCATTAACTTTGTGTTCTCTGATTAACACTGCAGTTCATTTCTTAGCCTCTCTCTATTCTTAAAATCTTCCTACTCAGAATTGAGCAAATCGGTCCACAATCCCACAGTTTGATCCTAAAAGAAAACTGAAAAACTGGAAATGTGAAGAAGAGTCTGCCGGATGCATAAGTGTAAAAAAAATAAAATAAAATAAATAAATAAATAAATAAATAAATAAATAAATAAATAAATAAATAAATAAATTAATAAATAAATAAATAAATAAATAAATAAATGATTTTTAGTTTACATTTTTTTGGTGTTTTGAACGAAAACAGATTTTTGATGCTTAATTTGCAAGGTAAAATACGATTAAATGCATAGAAGACCTGTCAAAAGGATTTTTTCCCTCAAAATTCCTGGACAAAACAAAGCACAATGGAACAAAAAATAGCTTGTGACAGTGTATAAGGTTTAGACGAGAACGTGATACAGTTTTCACATTGTTTTGACGTTGTCTTTGCTTTTTTGAGCGATTAGTAAATTTTTATTTTGTCATTTTTTATTATGTTAGATTTTTGTTCAAAACCATAAAAATGGTTGTTGTGAAATTGTAATATGGAATATTAATGAAAAATATTTGTTTAAAAAAAGGAAGCTGGGGTTGTTCTAAAATTATACCAAGTACTGCCACAAAAAACTGTTTTAAAGTAAATTTCTTAATTTCTTAAACACTTAAAAAGGCTCTGGACTTCTACAGGTTTCTTTGATTATTACTTAGCTTTTAATACTGGAATAACCAAATAAATTATTTTAAAAATTGATCAGGCCTCCACCTCCCCTAAAACTGTTTTAATATAAATACCTAAAACTGCCTTATTCTCAGTGTTATGTTTTTAAAACTAGGCGGCTAACTAGCAGCTAACGTTTATTTTGGTAAGCAACTACATCTACCACAGTGATCGATTGCCTCATTGGATTGGCTTTTTAAATTGTATAAAAATGCAGGACACCATGAGAAGGAAGCGCACCTTCTCTTTCTGGATTTCACTCTTGATGGAGGAGATCTTGATCTTCATCTCCTCAATCTCGTGCTCGGGAAGGGTCTGGATATGTGGGAGTGAGTCTGATTCGTCCAGAGTCTGGAAGCTCAGGCCCGCGAGAGGAATGTACCATTTGCACTCGTACTGCTGATGTTTCCTAACACAACACATAAGAAACAAACATTTATCAAACTGGAGCATGACCTCACACTCCAAGACATCTTAAGACGGTAACCTTTACAGTAAAACAAAGTCTATTTCATGTACACTATTTGCCAGAGGAAAAAAAAAAAAAAAAGAGGATCTATGTGACTCCGCCCCCTGCCATTGGGCCATTTGAGGCCACAGCGAACATGATTGGAGCGTGACCATGAGAGACACACTCACACACACAAGACTTCCTGTATGGTCGTGTTTCAGGACGTCTCCCACTCACATTGGCTCACACGCACCCCCGGCATACGCAGCCTGTTCTAAACAAAACTTTGTGCGTTGCTGTGGTACATTAATAGAAACTGACCTAAGCTCCATTCAGGTTATATGTGGCCAACTCTGTCAACCAGGGGAATGTTCTTGTTTGTCCAGCTGCTGACCAAACTGGCGCAACTATTGTGATTTTTACGGAAGCTATTTAGTGGACTCGAGAAAGCATTTACGATTCGATGTGAGTTAGCCAATCAACTCTGGTAGCAAGCGGGAAATTTTGCCGCTCAGCAGAAATGACAAGGAGAGAAAGTTTGAGGTTGCAAATCCATTAATAAGCAAAAATGGCAATAACAATTGCACGTAGCTAAAGAAAACAAAGTGAGATCCAGATCACCCGGGGGTGGAGATATTCACGAAAGAGGACGAGAAGAGGGAGAGAAACTCACAACAGAGGAGAGAGTGAGAGATAACCGTGACAGAGGAAAGAGAGAGAAACCCACGACAGAGGAGAAAGGGAGAGATGCCATGACAAGCGAGAGAGGGAGAGATGCCCACTAAAAAGAAAAGAGGGAGAGATGCTCAGGACACAGGAGAGAGGGAGAGACAGACGATTAATGCAGGGTTCTCAAGACTCACGTATTGAGTGTGGGACGCATGACTTTCGCTGCTCTCACATGCCACACAAGGGATTGTGCATGTACAGAAACATTGACATATTGAACCAGACAGCTCTCTATTAACAGCAGAAAGACAGCTGTGAGTTTGGCAGCACTGGTTAAATCCAGACCATCAGCCAATTACAATAACGTAAGAATCAGAAGGAATCCACCCTCGTCTCAATGGAAGACACTTGTGATCCAACCAATCAGAAGCAGAGGAGGGCGGGACTTTAGCCCCCAAGTCTAGCCACAGTCTGTCCTCTCAAGGTTTCCACTTAACTTCGAGCTGAACTCAACTTAAGTTCCTTTTTTCTTTTGTACCAAACATGGTTGAAAAGTTCAGGTTGTACTTTATTTGGTTTCAAGATTACAAAGTGTTTGATTTGGATTGTGCATTTTCACTTTATGCTTTCTTTAGTTGTTTTTTGTGTCATGAAATGGAAAGAAAGTTAAAGTCTTTTAGCAAAGCATGAGTTAAAAGTTTAAAACAAAACCAGCTATTAATGCTAAATCAAAAATAATAAAATAATAATAAAAATCAAACTACATTATGACACACAAAGGTTTTGAACACACATATCGCTCAAATCTGTTTGAACAATTTAATTCTTGTTTATTTTGAAAAGCAGCCTTGTTTCAATTTTATAAATTACACAGTAAATATACACTCAGGTGTTCAGCAATACATTTTCAAAAGGATTTTGAATGGAAATAATTAATCTGATTTGACTTTCAAGTATTGATTACATGCAGTCACTTAATAATGCAAAGTAAAAAAAGTTAGATAATATAATCTTCTGGACCCTCCCTTCCAAAACAAGATGAAACCAGACATCTTTGTTTTTTTTGTTGCAATATTCTCTGATCACGACACAATACATCCCTCGATATTACGACTACGATACGATATGAATCACAATATTTTAACCAACTATTGAAGCGGTTTATATAACGAACCATCATTTAAAAAGTTAGAAAGTTAAGAAAGCTAGGATCTAGTTTGGTTTCTATGAGAGTAATTGATGCCACCCTTCCACTAGGGGGCAGTGTTTGCATTAAGGCATATTTTTAACTCTAAGTGATGGAGTTAATTTTATAAACTAAAAATGTTATTTTAAGTTAAAATGAGATAAAAAAAATGATTGTCTTCTAGTACATATTACATAAAAGAAGTTTCAGAAGTGACTAGAATCCCAATCACTCCAAGAAGCAAATGCACTCCAGCTCCAAAATGTCTCTCCAGACAATATCTCCCAGTATCTCCACGATACGTATTGTGTCAGTTTTGAATTGCGATACATTGTGCCACGAGTTATTGATACACCCCTATAAATGACATTTGAACAATTTTTACATTCGTCTTGACTACCTGGAGATTATGTGAAGCAACCTTTTAGGAAAGGGATTCAAATAAAAAAAAACTGAATTAAAAATCAGTGTGTGTGCGTGTGCGTGCATTACTCTATAGCAACATACGCTACTTCAGTCGTGTGAGATGAACAGCAGCCAATCAATCAATATCACAAACCCTTGGGCAGCGCAACCATGACAACAACCGAGTGACAAACGAGGGTTCAATATCGTGACTAGAAACACTTCATCTACTGACACCAAACACACAACAGCCGTGAGAGAGAGAGAGAGAGAGAGAGAGAGAGACACAGAGAGAGAGAGAGAGAGAGAGAGAGAGAGACACAGAGAGAGAGAGAGACACAGAGAGAGAGAGAGAGAGAGAGAGAGAGAGAGAGAGAGAGAGAGAGAGAGAGAGAGAGAGAGAGAGAGAGAGAGAGAGAGAGAGAGAGACACAGAGAGAGAGAGAGAGAGAGAGAGAGAGAGAGAGAGAGAGAGAGAGAGAGAGAGAGAGAGAGAGAGAGACACACAGAGAGAGAGAGATAGAGAGAGACATACCCCACTGCAGTCTTCTTCATCTTGGCGCAGAGCAGAAGGTCTGTGAAGAGGAAGGCATGACGAAGTTTTCGCGTTCCCTCCGACACTTCCACCAGGAAGCCGTCCTTCACCAGCTGACGAACCTGACAGAGACACGACCGCCCACCATAACTTCCTGAGAAGCTACAACCCTTCTGTTGAACACTGGGCATCAGTGCTGCCTGTGCCCGTACTGAGCCTCGCCAAACACCACATGTTTATCCTCATATGTATAATGAATATTGTCATGCATAAAATGTTAGTTTCCAAACTTTTTCTTACCACTCTCAATAAAAAAAGCCACTTTATTAGGTACCCCTTGCTAGCGCCGGGTTGGATTCCTCTGAGACTTTGCTCTCTGCTGGAGCTTTGTGGGCTCCACATCCATGATGCAAGTCTTCCGTTCCACCAGATCTCAAAGGAGCTCTACTGGATTGAGATCTGGTGACGGTGGGGGACATTTGAGTACAGTGAACTCACAGTCATGTTTAAGAAACCAGAGAGGATTCATGGTTTGTGAGCGTTATTCTGCTGGCAGTAGCAGCTGAATAGGGAGACACCACCACCACCACCATAAGCCTCAACTGTCTTGACCCTAGCATTTTTAGCAGAAATCTAGACTCAATCTCAGTTTGCTTAGCTGACAGGAGTGGCACCCGGTGTGGTCTTCTGCTGTAGCCCATCCGCTGTGCATTCAGAGATGCTCTTCTGCAGACCTCGATTGTAACGAGAGGGTGTTTGAGTTACTGCTGCCTTTCCTTCGGCTCAAACTGGTCAATCTGTAATCTGGCCCAGGCCGGTTTACGCTCATATTTATTAGACAAAGAACCACTCCGCTGAATGCATACAACACAGTAGAAACCCGGCTCAAAGTGAATTAAACCCCGTAAACATCATAACGTTATAAATAATATATGATGCCGCTATGAGGGACATTGAGTTTATTTTAGTCATTTCTGGACAATAATAATTGGAATGCGCAACAGACTATGCGGAAAAAAATTAAATAACTGTTAGAGCCTGCATTTGAATCCAATCAGCGCTTACCTCTCCCTTCGGTGTGGTCACGGCTGTCCGGCGGGGGTCGATCTCTTCATTAATGCTGGACAGGAAGTTCTGAGATATTCTCAGGGCATCCTGTAGTAATGGGAAATCTGGATGATCCTTAGGGGTGTGCTTCAACAAGTCCTGAAACAGAGTGTTTTCTTACTTAAATAACAGCAAATCGTCTTTAACCACAATCCATTTTAAATAGTTGAGGCCAAGTCCACATGAACACTGCTTTTTATTTATATATTCATTTTATTCTCATGCAGTGCACAAAAACATTAAGACAATGACAAACCCCACCGCCATAACTCAGAAAAACATATTTTTACATATTTTAATATATTAGCCATTGTTGTCAACAATGTGCACAAGCATAAAAACAGTGCTGTGTTGTTGTGGGGACAGTGTAAGCGTACAGAAAAATCCCAGTTTTCAAAATAGCCGAGTAAATGTTGAAAGTGCCTCAGTTGCTTTGCATTTGCATATTAACATCATTTGGGTGCTGAGATTACTTTTTCTCTTTTTTTCATTACATTACACAGTAATTCCACAACAAACCTGAAAATAATACAAAAATGTCATTTTCTCACAGCAAAAATCAACAAATTGAGAATGAACCTTTTTTATATTTATTTTCTAAATAAAGATTCATAAAAAGATTCAAATATCGCCTAAACCTTAGACACTGTTGCAAGCCATTGAGCTTTTTTTGCAAAACTTTAAAAACCCAAGCCATCTCACAGGTCTTAGTATTATTCCTTCTTTTCACCACTAGATGGTACTGAAGGCATAATAAAACAACTGTGAATTCTCACATTTTAATTTGGGTTAGGGTTATGTTGTGTAAATCTAAAAAAGATCAGAAGTAATAACCTTTTTGAAACCAAACACATCATATTTGAAATCAAAACTAAACAAAACTAATAGTTAGGTCTCGTCATTCCTACTCAATTCTAAACAGCCCCTGCGATTGGCTAGCGCACCGCTGCGAGCAGAGACTTCAAAGGGTTATGGAGCCTCTGAGTTTTCTCGGAACACCAGAAAAACCAGAAAAGCAACTCAGCGGTTTAGTGAACTTATTAAATCTGCCCTAAAACAAATAAGTAAATAATTTATAAATAGTGTAGTATCTAAACAGTTAAGTCATATTTGGAAATATCTTATGATGAAATGCAGGACTTACGTGCAGGACCAGAGTACTCCGTGTGACGCGGTCAATGGGCTTGTAGAGCAAAGCTGCACAAAAGACGAACTGAATTACAAAGTGACTCACGCACAGGAAGCTGTTCTTGTGAAAATATTTTACGTTTCAGCACTCAATGTTTCATTGTATAGAGCCACAATCTCAGAAAACATTTTCTCTGCTCCAGAGGCAAGAGTGCATCGTGTGTGCGCTCATGGCAAACTGTTTTAACAGTTAAACATTTGACCTGACTATCTATAGGAACACATGTATTTTGACTAAATATATAAAGAGATGCACCAGTTAGGAAGTGACTTTGAGATATCTCCAGTCATTTTTTGACTGGTCAAAACTCATTTGAAGATATGACGTCATGAGTATCTTAGTGAAGCGTCACGCTGTAATCTCTAATGTACAATACTCTCACAGAGAAATAAACAATGAATGTTTGGACTAGTCACACTCACAACATAGATTTCTCAAATGAATTGTGACTAGTTAAAATACAGTTGGCGTTTTGATTTGATGAGGATGATATCAAGACTGGGAGATACGTTTTATGGTGCCAAAATTAAACAATGTCAAGGTCGATTGATTTGTTGCTAGTCGCTATATTTTTTGGCAACAGTGTTTGTAAATCCAATCATGTGATTGGATCAGGATGTCCCAGTGGCATACGACTGACACATGGAGAGCTGGAACGTCAGAAATCACATCGGTTGTGTTATATGTTATATTAGTAATTAATAAAGGTGAAGGGACGGCAAAGAACAAAGCATACGCGTGGAGTGTGTACATGGTCACCGTAAATGTTAATAATCTCTGTAAACTATTCAGCTAGACTCCTCAAATAAAACGAATAACAAAAGACTCAACAACTCCAGAGCAATCATGGGATAATGTTTGAAAACTACGACAGTAAAGGGTTCAGGGTTTTTTTTTTTTTTTTATAATACGTTGTTCACATTTGTGTATTTGTATGAGAAATTTGATTCTTTTACTCAAAAAGTCTATATATTTAATTACAATCACATTAATTCTCTTTAATTTCTAGCCCAGGCTTATTCTGGAAATGGGTTGGGGTCAGCTTTGGGACGTGGGTGGACACAATTTAAGCACTGAAGAGCACTTCTGACTCCAGCTCTATTCTTTTCACTGCTAACATTATTTCAACCGTATGTGGTGGTGTTTATTTGGGGAGAATAAAGGTAGCACTTCGTCGCGTTTTTCTCATTGTTTGATCCTGGGGTTTACTGGCAGCAGTTATTAGCTCACACTTCACTGATTGGCTCTCCGTTTGTTCTAGAATTATTTCGAGACACGCTTCTCTGATTGTTATAATCCTGCCACTGTATTTATAACTATCAGCCAAGAATTCGTGGTGATTTCTTTTTCGACATTCTGTTTGAAAACCGGAACCTGTCTCTGCGTGCAATGCATTATGGGGAATCGGAATGGTGCGAATTGGCTACTGATTTGCATATTCATGATGTGTATGCCAAGATATTGTGTGACTGTGAACAGTACTTTGGGTTGAGGCGCCACCGAGTAACAACATGGAAACTCCATTCTCTTCATTTTTTTTTTACTGCTAGATCTATTCTATATTTGATATTTGGAACACTTATGAGACATTAAAAAAAGTCCATTGGATCTAACTTTCAAAATCGATGGGAAGATCGACCCTCCTTTTCTGTCGAAAGTCAACATTTCATAAATGATCTGACTGGTCCCAAATTTACCAGCTATGCTATACCTACACCCTCAGATGTACTGCCACAGGGTGGCCAAAGGAGGAACAACCTCTTGTTACCAAAGTGACAAGAATCTTGGCCAAAACGATACCAGAATTATTCTAAACTGGGGTCATGACACTTTTTTTATGTCTGTTTTGTTCAGTAATTTTTTTTAAATTCTACATTGCAAATATCTTAAGGAATGGTTGTAGTACATATCGTAACAAACTGGCCACAGAGAGGCAATGGCCACGGATGTGCTAGAGACCTTTGATCACTGCTTGCAGCTTTAATGTACACTTTTGTTAATTCCCTGCTTTTGATGCATTTTTGCAACTTTTATATTTGTTATAATTATTCTTAATAATAATTCTAATAGTTCTCTGATCAGAGAAAAAACAGTTTTAAAGATGTTTTGCAAAATTAAGTTTAATATTATTTATTGTTATTATTATTATTATAATGGGAACATAACGACACACTTTTAGGAAAAAAAGAGAGGTATAGAATTATAATCATTTATAATAACTATATATATATATATATAGACTTCACGTTGGCTTTGATGAGCTCTTGGTCAGACTGAAGTTGCACAACAACAATCTTCTGCTGAGAATTAGCCCCAAGCACTCGATAAAACAAGTCATCGTTCAAAAACACAAACCATCAGCTGCAGACACATTCAAACATTTGAAAGTTACCGTAGGTGCAGTTACAGCACAGCCGGAGAATCAGCAAAACCTCCATGATGCTCTTCCCCTGATCCTGCAGTCCTCCCTAGCCGCTCTATCACTAGCCCTTTCTTATTCTGCACCCGCTTTAAACACCCAACCAGTGAGAGAGAGAGAGAGCGTGTGCGAGCGAGAGAGAGAGAGAGAGAGAGAGCGAGCGAGAGAGAAAGAGAGCACTCACTCGTCCCAGTGGTGCACACAGCATACACAAGTAGACGGCTGCGGATCTCAAATGTATCTTAAAGAGTCCCCCTAAACAATCAAGAGGATGTACTCTTACCCTCCATGGTGGCATTGGTGGTGCTGTCCTTGGATTCTTTAGGACCCTTTACTTTAAGATCCTGTGAAAAGAGAAGATTCTCGCTATAAATAAACACGGAGACATTCAGCACTCAAAGATCAGGGCTCTGTTGGTGAAATATGACGAATGCTTCCTGCGTGGAAACATGAGAGGAATGTGATTCAGAAAGCCGCTTGAGTGGGCTGCACCATCCTAACTTTTACATGTTCAAAGAGACGGGTTTAACAGCAGTTGTTCATTTCGAAATGTATAAAAATCACGCAGGGCAGCACGGTGGTGGAGTGGGTAGCACAGTGGCCTTCCAGTTAGAAGGTTGCTGGTTTGAGGCTCACCGGTGACCTTCCTGGAAGGAGTTTGCATGTTCTCCCCATGCTTGGGCGGGTTTCCTCCGGGTACACCGGTTTCCGCCACAATCCCAAAAACCTGCGGTTAGATTAATAGAGTAATATAAATTCCCCTCAGGTGTGAATGTGTGAGTGAATGTTGTCCTGCGATGGACAGGGTGTACCCCCGCCTTTTGCCCAATGTGCGCTGGAGACCCCCGTGACCCACCCATGGAGAGTGGGGGGTTATCCCGTGCTGGCGGTTGCCGCCTCCTTAATGGTTCCCAGCTGGTAGGTACGGCCAGGGCTCGCTTGGGATGCTGGAGGAGTTTCAGGGTTGTGGGGCCTGCCCGTGCTGGGTGGGCCGAAAAAAAGGCCCTGGACTTCAAAGGGTTGATGATTGATAAATCTATTTATTAGTATTACTTAGCTTGTAGCCAGCTGACAATTGTGTTGAGCAGATAAACGATATGTTTGCAAAAATATTAATTGATCATGACCTGCAAAAATAATAAAATTAAAAAAATCACTTTCCTGTAAATAACTAACAAAATAATTTTATGTTACAAAAAAGAAATAACAAACCACAATTATTATACTATAATTACACCGGTATAAACTGTTTTAGAACTAAATAAAGGTCAGTCGGAAAACAATAAACCAAAGGATTAAGTTCTGGTTTAGTTTTTTTTTTTACGGTAAAAGTAAAATTTAATTTTGTACAGTCTGCGTTTAATATTTGATTTGCTATATGTAACATCAAATAATTAAAGGTTACCAATTAATCGATGTCCTGCACAGTTTAGCTGCAGCACTAATCAAACATAAGTTTTCCAATTCGCAACCGAATACACCACAATACTTAAAGCCTCTACACACACATCTGAAGTTTCGATCTGAAGTATCTTGCCACAATGCGCCTCGATCGGCGAACACAGACAATGGGAGCTCACACATCTGACACAAGAAAGAAAAAAAAGAGAGTTTGGCTCTGCCATATCAGATGCCAGAGTTGTAAACAAACCAATGAAAGCTGACTCTTTTGATGACTAGAGTAGGACCCGCTCGGTGGCGCTCAGCCCACATTTTCAAAGCGACATCGCACAGGAAACAGGAAAATAAGAAGAAGAGCAGAAAGAAGATGAGAAGTAACCAAAGAACACAGCAAAAATCCTGGATGTGGAGCGGTTTATAATGTCGGTGGCTGATCACAATTGACAAATGCCACAAAGATTACAAAACTGTGGAGAAAAAAAAGAGGATTTGTGGTACGCTATTGCCTCTGTGGATTGAACAAATCATTGATTTCTACTCTGCACAAACACCCAAAGCTCATGGAATCTCATTGTGTCACGGCTGACCACACCCCTTTTATAAAAAAGCGAGGTGTGAGAAATCAACCTTGATTTCTGGAAGTTGTGGCCCTTTATTAACCCGTCATGGCAGGAACCAAACCCGAAATGATTGATTCCCCCTGAAGTTTTTAGTGAAGTAAACACTGAGAACATAAGAAGTGCTCACCTCGGAGATCTTCTGAAATTGGCTGTTGGCCTGGCTGCACTTGTCCGCCGTCTCCAGTGCCAATTTATAGTTGTCCACAAATGCCTTGTACACACCAAGCTGACTGGCCTAAGAAATAAGCGGTGGAAAACACAAACAAGTTTTAAACAATGAGAGAGAAGGGGGAACATGAAAGGAGGCATGAAAGTACGGAGCTGCTGAGATTTCAGTTGCATTCATCAATCTGTTCACTGAAGACACACTGTGATTAGAACAGATCTGTAAGTAATTACAGGAAATTTTATTCTCTTTTTAATTACATTTTTCTTGCATTTAATTCATTACATTGATTTTAAATTGGTAATTGCTAATTGGTTTTTGTGTTAAATCATTATGTTAGGCATTGTACAAAAGCTTAGACCCCCTGTAAATTTGCATGTTTTTTTTAGAAATCATAGGTTGTCTGGAACTTTTAGTTAAATATATCATATACTTGAGAAGTGAAATAAAGTTTACTTAAAGTTGATTTATGGAAACAATGCATTAATTATGTAAACAAAATTGGGCATGTGCATAAATTTAGGAACCACAAAAGAAATACAAACTCAATACTTCTCACCAACACGGTGCCCCTGAGGACCACATGATTCGCCTGACACCTGTTCTAAAAATAACTCAAATAGCGCCACTTTCCAGTGAGCTGAATCTAATTTAATTTAATTGCCATTTGTATTTAAATGATACTTGCACGTAAGCTTGATGTGATAATATATAAATAAGAAAAAATTATTATAAATACGACCTATGAGCTGGTAGAGTTGAAAGGTCAGTATAATGCACTACAGCGAAACAAACAAGCAGCGCAGCGAGAATGAGACGACTAAAAAGATCATTAAATTTTCACAACGAATGTGAGGTTAAGGTTTGTTTTTTTTAACTGTGAAAGGAACATGTGTTTGTCTCATTTGCGCAACGACGTGGAGAGACATTTCACAACGTGCCACACAAGCTACCAACTATCCACAGAGCAGCGCACTGAATAAAAAGACTCTACAGTAGGATGCAAACAAATGTCCAAAAGCAACTCCTCCTGCAGTCTAGGGACGGCCACTGAGAATGTACCATCTCCCTTAGCCTTTAGCCTAGCTCACGCAGAAGGAGAAGGGGAAGTGCCTCAGTAGCTGAGCCATGTTTTTAGAGTGTTAATATTTGAAATGCTGCTTCCGTCGCATTTAGCCCAGGATGTTGTAGGTGGGTATGAAAAAAACTAAAAAGAAATGCTTTTTAAACACTTGTTTTAACCAATGAACAAAAGTGAATCAAATGAAAATTTGGTGTGAGCTCCTTTCAAAACAGCAGCAACACTTGCACACAGTTGCTGAAGGATCTCTGCTGGAGCTCGTTCCATCAAGGTTATCATTCAACATCGTGGAGAACTAGACACAGGTGGATGCAGCTTTCCCACATCCTTTTGTCTCTTCATGTCGTCCCAGACACACTGCTGAGATCAAGACATCCCATCGTTTTCCAGTATGCTGAACAGTTCTTAATGACTAACTGTGTTTGGGGGTCTTTGTCCATTTAGGGCTTAGTATACTCCTCCCTGATTTGTATTGATGATGGAGAAGTGTCCGCCTGTATTTCTCAACATTGAGAACACCATTAATCCTTAACGAATATAAAAAAAGATTTGAAGTGACTGGCCTTTGTAGCTGCCCATCAGTTTCCAGATCAAAAAGTGTTTATCTTTTTAATTTGATCGTTGGGTACTGACGGGCACTGATTTAACTTGAACCTGCCATTTGATTGTATCAGTTGACAGGTTCCAGTCCTTCTGATCAAGCAAAGCTGATCACATGCTTTATACAGAAAAATCAGTAACTCCACCCTTACTTACAGAGCAGGAAACAAACAAGGAATAAAACCCACAGCACCTCTAGTGGTCACTTACACAAGATATTTTTAACAAGCCTGCAGACCCTGCAAGACAACTGCTTGAGAGAACCTTCTGGCTTGAAAATGCGAGGCATGCTTGTTTTCTGCTACAGCAGAACAGGAAGCCAGCACTCGACAAAAGTCAATTGTAAAACCGTGTGGCATTTGCCAAAGCCCACACCCTGCTGAAAGGATGGAAAATGGAACAAGATTACTTTTTCAGATGATTTTTCTGAGGATTCACACCATTGTCACAGCAACTATTGCAGGAGACCCTCTGGAGCCGCATGGATCCGTGTTCATCCAGAAAATAGTGAAGTTTGGAGGTGGAAACATCATGGTCTGGGGTTTCATCCAGTATGGGGGGTGTGCGAGAGACCTTCAGGGTGGAAGGCAACATCAATAATCTAAAATACCCAGAGATCTTAGCTACCTCTTATTTTAGTTTTAACTATGTGGTGTATGATGTTATAATCATTTGAGTATGAAGTGTAATATTAAACTGAGAGAATAAATGATTGATAATTGTGTATTTCTTTTAATACTTGAAATTAATCAACTAGATACTTTTATAGACCCGTGTTATCACCCCGAGTGCCTTTTTCTCTGTGCAGAGGATCAAAGACAATCCACCATTACAGGAGGTGAACGACTCACGTTGGACATGTGGGTCACACTCAGCCAAAAGGCCAGAGGCAAATGGAACTACACCCCAGCTAATTTGCATTTTTAAGAACATATATAAGACCAAGTCACAAGGGAGGGGTGTGAAAGCTAACGCATAGCGACGGGAGCTTAACGCGGATTGCTGTTGTGTAATGAGGTTAGAACACCCAGATATATCTGTAATGTGTTATTCATGAAACTCTTAGTAAATATTTGGACTCTCCTCTAAATATGAGCCCTCTCCTGTCTTCTCTGGAATATATTATTATATATTCTCATCATTCCAAATCCTAAAAAAGGCCAAATTGTGCAGCAGGATGATGCTCCATCAAATACTTCCATCTCAACATCAAAGTTCAAGGCGAAGAAGATCAAGATGCTCCAGGATTGGCCACTCATTGATCATTTCTGGGGTGGATGAAAGGGGTGGCATGAAAGACGAAACCAAAGAATATTGATGAACTCTGGGAGGCACGCAAGACTGCTTTCTTTCTCAAACCGCATGGATAAGGCCCTTAAGCTCATGGAAGTCTTTTTTTTCAGTGAAGCCAATTCATTTCAGTGCATCAAACATAACTTGGGAAAGTATTAATTTTCTTATGAGCTATTTGATTAATTAAAAGTCAGGTTTTTAAACAGCAGGTGTTTTGTCAGACCGTAAGCGATTGTGCTTTTGCACAATCTGTAACTTACAACTGTTCAGCTTCACTAAAGAATAAAAATGTGAGTTTTTATTGGTGTAAACTGGCTTCCCAAATTAAACCGTGACCCAGATCAATTCATCCATCTCTATCGATGCACTTCTGCATGACAATTTGAAAAAGCAGCTGTTGTTATTGAAATAGTTTTTGTTTTTATTCTGTGAAAACAAACACCATTTAAGCAAAAAAGAAAAAAGTAAATAATCTATGAATAAAATAAATAAAAGCCTGTCCTCTCCATCTCTAGCACAGAATGCTGCTTTCTGTTGCTGCTTGGGGAAGTGTCAAACACAAGAAATGAATTGCTGTGACGCCTTTCTATAGCAACAGCATCAAGTAACAAAGAGGATGGTCCATGGTTCATTTATTTTGTCTTCCAGGCATCGAGAGCAATGGGGAGCCTGTAGTTACTCCATCTGCTAACCCGAGCACCATAATGTTTTAATAATAACAGCGTTATGCTTCAGAACCCCCTTCCACTTGCCGTGTAGCTCAGGAGGTGAGAAAGACGCAATAAAAACATTACATTCACAGACTATAATCTTAATTAAAAAGCATACATCAATGCGTAGTTATAAACCTAGTTTTCTGTTATTCACATAGGTTAAAGTTAAGCTAAGCATTGCAAAATACTTTTACAGACGTAAAGGCCTGAGAGAATACTTCAGATTGCTGGAAATTTAGCGATTTAGATCAAAGGCTTTACTTTTGATTAAAACAAAAGGTAAAGATAAAAGAAGGTTTTGATGCACTACAAAGAGTCTGAACTTGGATATCGCTTGAGAAAAGCATGAAACGAGAGAGTTACTCCACCTAGAGTCTGTTACAGAGAGGCGCAGATTCACGATCTCGGCAGCAGCAAACATGATTCTTGGCTAATCGGTTTCTTTCAGCCTCAACAGAGAAGGTGGATTTGTTAATGTACGCAGCGCTACACACAAGATGCGGAAGAAAGGCAGAATCAAATCCTACAACTCAAAGGCAACTGGGTTTAAGTGAGAGTGTCCTGTACATTATTATTCTTCATAAACGTTGAGTCAACATCAAAACAGTGATTTCTGATATTTCCCTTCCCAGACTCTGGAATTGTCTTTTCTGAACCGATGTTAAACCCCTTCCTCTGTATTCCGGATTTATCTCTGGGCTGCGTTTCATTTACATTCATGCATCTCAAGGAATTAAAACAGAAGGTGAGTGCCTGCTTTCCCCGGGGTTTGAACCAACAACCAGCCGCTTCTCAATGATGCAGAAACAACAACAGAAATAAAAGGTGGTTTCTCCCAAACCACGACTCAAACTGATAAGTGCAATCTACTTCCTCAGAAAGGTAGGCATCTATAACGACTGAAGTGTGATTAAAGACTGTCAGGGATGCTCTGTTTTGCTTTGTTGCCCCGAAAACCATCTTTACAATGTGTTTCCATTGTTACAAACCTGGATACGCTTTGCTACAGAACTGGCCTTGTGTTTCTCCACAAGCTGTTAACTGCAGATCCTTAACACAAGATGTGATTTCAGCTTACATTTACAGTGGTCTGCAAAAGTATGTGGGTTTTCATGATCATCTTTATCTGGAACTTAAAAACAAACAGGGTCATATTTGAGAAGTGAAAAAGTTTACATGATTTATGGAAAACAAGCAAGAAATATTTAAACAAAACAACGTTGTCTAGTTGAAAGATCCAGCCCCGGAACAACTTCAACATTGTTACTGATCCCTGGGTGGTTTTTTACAGAATCCGCTGATATTGAGTGGAATCCATCTCAAATTTAACAAGATTCCCAGTCCCTGCACTGGCCCACAGCATGATGGAACCACCACCAGGTTTTCCTGAAGCTGGCTTGTCCAGATGTGCTTTAGCAGACCTCAAGTGACACCGTTTGTGCCTTTGCAGAGAAAAGGCTTTTTACGACCATCGCTTGTCCATCCAGGATCTCCTTCTCTAAAGTGTTCTTAAGAGTTGAACAAAGCACAGTGACACCATCTGCAGAAAATGATGATGATGCAGATCTTTGGAGCTGGTCTGTGGGTTGACTGGGATGGTGCTCACCATCCTGCTCCTCTGATTATCTGAGACTTTTCTTGGTCTTGCTCGGGCCTTAACTAGAACTGTGCTTCTGGTCTTCCAAGTCCTCACATTGTTCCTCAGAATTGAAACTGAGAGCTTTAATCTCTGAGAGCTTTCTGTATTCTCTGAGCTTTTTTATGTTGCCACCCTTTATAAAAAATGCAAGTACAATTGTCTTCTTTTAGATACTTTCTCATGATTAGATTCACCAGTGTATGGAGGTCAAGGGTCACTGAGGTTACCAAACCAATGTTGAGTTCTAATAATTTGGCAATCAATAAAATGATAAGGGTGCCTAAATTTACACGCATGGTTAATATTAGAGGTCGACTGAAAAATCGTGGTGATATTTGCTATTTTTTTAATATATCGGCATCGCGTTTAGTAGCGCCGATTTAAAGTCAGGCACGGTCGTGGGCAGTCCTGTGTTATTGTTGCAGTGGAACGTGCTGCTGCCGCATGTGAAGGACCCCAAGCCAAAAGAAGATTTAAAGATAGTCCTGCGAGATAAAGGTATGGCTTGAATTGTGATGGCCATAGATTTACTTTATGTTACTGGTGAACTATGAAGAGTTGCTTCACGTAGTGAAAGATAAAAACAAATAGCATTGAATCGGCATCACTACCGATAGCTATGCTAGCGTAGCCAAAGGAGTTCAGTCTAGCAATGAGCAACAGCGACATGTGCGCAGATAAAGAACAACGGCTGTATATCTGCAGACATGTCTGTGTGCGTGTGTGTGTGTGCGTGCATGCGTGTGCGTGTGCGTGCGTGCGTCAACGTGTCTGTGCAAGCAAAACACAAAAACACATGCAGTCGCGTGTACGCGTGCGTGTGCTCACAAGGTACAGAGCTGCTGCTCTATAGCAACCGGTGATCTGTGTATGATGTGTAAAATAATAAATAATGAAGTGATGTGTTCTGATTAATGACTATATGTTATCACAATAAACCTGTCTCACAAAGCTGCGAAGCATGACATGTTTTTATTTATTTATTTTAATCACTAGAGTATGGTAATTTGGTTTGTAACTTGAACCGATGTGTTAACAACAAAACAAAATATTAGTGAATGTTTTATTTTTCATTTAGAGCATACTTTTAATGGTTATTGTATTCTTTGGATTATAGAGTGAAGGTGAAGGTAAATGCTAACTACAAATGTTTCTTCTGTTTAGTAAATGCTGTCTGATGGCTGCTGGTAACTTTAATAGTTAATAATTGTATTTTTTAATATATTTCAGTTTAATGTATTTTTACTTATTTAGTTGTTCTTGTTTATTTTGTGCCGTTTAAGTCACTTTTTAATAAATGATGGTGTTTGTTCAAAAGTGTTGTGCTTCCACTTATTTGTATATTTTAGCAGGAAACGAAGCACTAAAAATAAAAAAATAATAAAAAAAAAATCGGCAGCACTTATCCTGACCTCTAAACATCAGCATCAGTCGATCTCTAGTTAATATTGTTTAAATAATTCTTGCACACTTTCTACAAACCACATAAACTTTATTTCACTCCTACATGCTGTATTGAACTGAAATGTGTTATCCAGTCAAACAGTGATTTATAAAGGACAATAATGACATTTACAGGGGTGCCGAAACATTTGCCTACGACTAAACTACACTGAGAGAAACTGGAATTTACAAAAGTATTCACTAATCTGTTCTTCTGCATATTAAACTCACTCAAAGTGTTTAATCAAACAGTGACTCACCCTTTGCATCTAAAAACGCTAAAAAAACGTTCAATTCTGGATGAATCCATTCTCGGAAGGAGCCTGAAGCCCCCTATAGCTACTATGCAACCCCTGTGCAGTTTAAGGACTTCATTTTTATTTCTTTTTGAGAAAACTGTAAAGAGCTTTTTACCCTGACTGGAAACACAAATCAGTTTTCTATGACAACTACTCATTGTTTTGAGACAATAAATCATACCTCAGACCTAATTTGTTCTCACAGCGTAATAATCTGAATTTGAATCGTATTTGAACAACCAATTAGATATTAGTCAGTTGTGTACACCTATTAATCTTTACCAAACATTTCTGCAATGACCACCTTACAGTGAAGAAACAACATCTGCACTTACAAGCTTCTGGAAGAGATGTCCAACAGTGACCTTTTCATCCCATTGCTGAATGTGCGGAGAAAGAGCATCGTAAAAATCCTTATGGATCTCAAAGATGTCTTGAATCATGAAGAAAATTGTGTCAATCTGTTCCATTGTCAGCACTGGCTTGGAAGTTGTAGCTGTTGCTTTAAGAGGCTTCATAGGCTGCAAGACAGAGAGAGATGGGGTTTTAATTTACATTAGTTTATGTTGAAGAACTCAAAAACCTTTGAAATCTCTGATAAAAGAAAGATGCATTCAGCTGTTCGGAGATGTTACTGAGACATTGTGATCTTTGCCAGTGACTGAAGGCAACCGAGGGTCTCTTTAACTTCCTACTAATGCAGTGGTTCTCAAACTTTTTTGGTCGCGCCCCCCTTTAAACCTTTAAAAGAATTTGCCCCCCCCCCAGATGTAAAATAATAATTATTTAATAATTAATTCATAATTATTTTAATGTAAAATAAATTTAACTACTCCTTAATGTTAAATAACTCATTATTTATAACTTATTCAAGTGACAATTCAGTTGCATAGAAACAATTGTATGCTTATTAATATAAATCCTTTTGTTTTTTGTCAGCTTATGAAAACCCACATAACTCCATTAATGAAGGATCAAACTGTCCAAGTGAATAAAGAAAAATAGCATTTTTGTAATTTGTTTAGTGAAAAAAACCCTCACAGACTGAAAACGATCAATCATCATCTTTTATCATCAGGCTCAAGAAACAGATCACAGATAAACTATTAGCTCCGCCCATTTCACATCTTGAAACTTAATTTAGTGTGAGAAATCGGAGGTGTGACGTGAGAGATCACTCAAATGTGAGAGTCTTATGTTTAATGTGTGAGAAACGGCAGCTCTGCAGTTTCACTCGTGAGTATGGATGCAGAAACACCGTTGCCAAAGGCATTGTGGGAAATGTATTTTTTTCGTATTCGTTTTTTTTTTTTAGACACTTAAAACTTTTAAGCTCTCGCGGGCCACATAAGATTACATGGCGGGCTACATCTGGCCCGCGGGCCTTGAGTTTGACAAATGTGCTCTACGTCTTTTGGCTGTTTATTTTTTTTGTCATCTGCTGATGATCTGCGCCCCCCCCCCCCTGCCGGGCGCGCCCACCACTTTGAGAACCACTGTACTAATGTCATCAAAAGAGCCCGCTTTCATTGATCATTCTTGCAAAAATGGATCTAATATGACACCCCTCGTGTGGTGCGATGTGTGATGCCTCGGTGGTACCCCCCAGTATTTGATCGAAGCCCTTGTCACGTAACGTGTGTTACAGAGCAAGCAGACTATTATTATCAAAACCTCTCACTCTGTGTTTATCCTCTACGAGCACCTGAGAAAGAATCACTTAGGGACCATCTGCAAAGTGCCAAACCAAAAATACGTTTAGCCCAGAAAATGTTAACTTACTATATAACTTATATTATATAATAAATACCTTCACTCTAAAATGCTCCATTATGACCATTATTATAACAAAATTATAACAAATACATTCAATAGTTCAAAAACATGTAATATTCCAGAACTCTTAGTTGATATAACATGCGTAGTGTGTTTTTCTTGTTACAAATGTATAATTTAGCTTTAGTCAGTCATTATTGACCACAATGCTTGACATAATTAAAAATAAATAAGTAAAAATTAAATTTTTCAATGAACATGTTATTTTCCATGCAGCAGTCAAACCCACACAAGCACGGGGAGAACATGCAAACTCCTTCCAGGAAGGTCACCAGAGAGCTTCGAACCGACAACCTTCTAACTGGAAGGCCACTGCGCCACCATGCCGAGCAGGCATCAAAACATGTCCTGTTAAAAGTAACTAATAAGTAACTTTGAAACGTAACTTTACTTGTTGTGTAAGTAATCAAGATACTTTCTGAATTAATTAACTGCAGCTAGTTACTATTTTTCTGTAACTAGCACAAAACTGGATGTTAACCCGTTTGAGTTGCATGTGCCTTTCAAACTAAGTTCATATTTTGGTTTAAACCAGCTTCCTTTGCCATATGGGAAGGCCAAAGGAATCCAGAGTTTACAAAGGTCACCGCACACAGAGAAATGTCCAACTGTAGTTTGTGTGCAGTAACAAAACCCTAAAGTCTCCAAATGACATTTACATACTTTATCTGTAACATTCATCCACCATTAAAGAAAACTCCAAAAGTATTTCAATCCATGCTTTCAATCCTATAGCAAGTTCCTCAAGGTCAGTTACTATTTCAGACCAAACGAAAATACCAGAAAATGCTAAATTAAAGATGAGCACTTTTTTTTGTTATTTATTCTATTTATTCTGTTGATGGTTTAAAATTCTTGTAATTGACTCCTTGTTTATCCTCTTAAGCCCTGAGGCCTATTTTACGAAAATCCTATACTTTTACTTTTTAAGGCATTTCTCAGCTTTTACAAGGCCTAAACTGCAAATCTTGGTATCAAAATGAAGATAGGTTCTTGGGGAGTGGTGTGGATGAGTTAATTTGACAGTCAAGAACACTGGGTAAGAGTAATTGATGTTGGAATGGCCAAAAAATGAACTCCGCCTAAAAAAAACCTACATGTTTCCTCTAATATCTCCTTATTTTACTTATAACGAAGCAAATAAACACAATCAATTGTAACCACTACATGTCAAGGACATCTGTAGCAAGTTTGGTGTTCATACTACAAGAAACTAATATTCTGTACAGGTTTTGATTGAACAAAGTTCAGGCGTAATTAGGGCTGGGCGATATGAAGCAAAAAATATATCTCTATATACGATATATATCTTGATATCTTTACAGGATTTATAACCCCCCCAAAAACCTACTACAAAAACAAGCTCAGAGGTAGGTGGTTCCAAAAAAAGTGATTCTGCGAATTTTCATTTAGGAATCCTTGCATACATATTATTAAACAATAAAGAAAGACATATTGCCTTTTCATTCAAAAATAAAACAACTAAAAAACAGGCAGTGCATAGAAACAAAGTGCTACTGTAACATTTAGGATATAAACAAAATCCCTGATAACATAAATAATAATTTAACTGTAAAATAATACACTTTGCCTTCTTTTCATTCAAAAATAAAACAACTCAAGCTCATCTTTGCAGGACCTCTGTTGTAAGCAACCTTTTCCAATTCAGCAGCAAGCCGCGCTCTCTCTGTAGTGTACAGTCGCGGGAGTTCCTGTCTCGAAAAGTAATGCAGACTGGGTAAACTGTATCTGACTGGGATCAAGTGTTTTTAGCATACGTTTAAAGCCACGTTGTTCAACGACGGATATGGGTGCCATGTCCACCGCTATGTGAAATGCCACGGACTCTGATGCTACACCACCTTGCGCTCTGTCTTTCATATTCTACACTCCGCATTATAGATTTGTGGAGTTGAGCTTTGGTTGGCAGCAACTTTCACGGCATTCACGGCAGTAGACATCTGTCTGTTGTTCGTCTGATGACTTAAAACCAAAGTATTTCCATATAATGGAGCCAACTGTTCTTTTTTTGCAACAAGTTCTGTAGCCTCCGGGCTGGTTGCAGGCGCCGCTATGTTGAATGAGACGACAGGCAAGGGGAGGGGGAACAAAAGCAAGGAGGCGGGGACGAGCACAGCACAGAGAAGGCAAACAAGCAAAGTGGTGAAAATTAAATATAGACATTATATCGATATGTACGATATGCCAGAATTTATTGGGAGTTTAAAAAATATCTTGATATATTTTAAATATCGAGATATCGCACACCCCTAGGCGTAATCCATGTTGGCACAGTTTGGCACAATAATTGAAATATGGAAAAAATCTTCCAAAGCTTCCGCTACGTTCATGGTCTTCTTTTCTTGCTTACGGGACATGATTTCAGCAAAAAAACTCCTAAAGAAACGCTGTAAAAGGGGGGTGCCTTCTGCGCGCGCTTTGCGCAACCTCCCATTCACAAACGCTTTCGACGTTCAAGCATCTGCGTATCCATACCCCCCGACCATCTGTCCAATCCGGGAGATCTATATGTCGCTGAAAAGCTCTGAATCTGAGGCAGCCAATGATGACAACCATTTTCAGACTGACGGGATCCGCGACGAATCACAGGACACGCTTGGTGGAGAGACGTGCTCTTACGCACAGCGAGTGATTCCATATTTATTGATGCTATGGGAGCACAGAGCTACAGAAAAGACCCAAAATGGAGTTTCCGCGAAACTATCGACCGGACATAACAACAAACGGACTTTTATCGCTATGGAAATAACTTTTTGTTGAAAAAACGGCAAAGGTAAGACAAGATTTACATGCTTACTTGGTTTTTGCTGGCGTTTTTTTCAGGGAACTTTCGCTCCCTGCTCTGAAATACTTTGTGCAATGTAAATGAGTTGCATATCACTGGATTCAGCTGGTTGTTAGCTTTCATTTGATGCCATGGTTTTGGTGTTTCCGTTTATATTGTGGATACATATCGCACATAAACAAAAACTTGGTCATGAAGTATTCTCCGACTATGTTGTTGTTTATTTGCATGGCGTTCGAGCTGTGGTTCACGAATATGAAATTGAATTAGATACGTTTTTAGAGGAGTTTCCGCTGAACACAACAGTATGTAAAATGTGTGGGTTATTCTCAGGGTTAGTGAGCTATGAGTGAAAATGTAACGCACAAGGGGGCAAGTCCCCGGTACCGGGGACTCTCGGGCTTAAGAGGTTAAAAACAAAATTCAATCCTTTACAGGATAAATCTGCTTCTGGTTTGAATAATCTGCTTCTTGTTTAACCTTTCTGGAGTCCGTTCAATAGATGCACAATAGTTGATGGAAATCATGGAACAAATGATCAAGAGCGACAGAGCGAGGGAAGAAAAGGAGACTCCAGATTAAGTGACAACGGACAGTTATGTTAATGGTCATTTTGGCCAAAGAGCATGTGAGCTCTGAGTGAAAGTGTTTCTTTACCATGTAACTTCTCAGACTTCACAAATACACAATGGAGTTTAAATGCCGTTTATTAAACACATTTAGCACACGGATGTGTAATATTAATAATATATAAAGCACTTAAAATTACAGTAAAATTATTAACTTTTTCCTATTCACAGAGAATTGTCTTAATTTTTACGTTGGGTTCTTATACAAATTCTGTGGTGAATTTACATTAGATTGGCATCCAAAACAGATAATTAGCAACTGTTTTAGTATTTCAGCATAGACTTTTACAGTAAGCCGCTATAGCTTTAGAATATGAAAATCACACAGAATGTTTTGGATCCACTAGGACTACTTTTCAACTGTGTTTATGGAGTTTTAATGGGAAAAATACAAAAAGTCTGACAAACGTTCTATAATTTAATGTGTTAGAACCTATTCAAAACAAATAAGAACCTGTTTGCAGCACCACTTATCTAATGTGGTTATGGTTATGGTTCCCACTGTTGTTAAAAGAGATGAATCTTATACCTCTGCTCTCCGACAAGGATAAACACCCACCTTTTCGCTTGTTCTCAGTAAAGTTTGGACAGGAAGTGCTCAGCAGAGAGCAGCGTACCCAAATACTGCAACTAAAAAAAGAGAGGAAGCCTTTGTTCCTTGTAGAGGTTTTATTATTACTCTGCATCTATTCTGAATCAATCGTGGTCAAACTATTGGAATGTGATTAGAAATATTGCCACCAGTAACGGAATGTGTGGTGCAACATTTAACAGAGATCCTCTGTTTGAAATTGACTGAAATTAATTTACTTTTGCTATTATTTTTTTTAATGGGAATTTTACATTTGAACTGTTCAAAAGTAATACGAAGCATCAAGGGCTACTGCTCTGATAGTTAAGTTTCAAAAAGCTTGTCTTACATTTTTGCCATGGGACCTTCGTTCCAAAATATATCTGAACACTGAAGTAAAGTCTCAAAATAAAGGATTAAAGGGTGAAAAAACAGTGATGTTTGTAAGACCGGCTCTATTAATTTGACAGTTTTCTCAAGAAGGGTAAGATGCATGTGCTCACCAGCAGCAAAGCCTCCAGTTGATTAATATAGATCTCTTCACTGGCCAGGAAACCAGATAGAACCAGTTTCTTCATCTCCAGACCTTTCTCCAAGTCTCCCTGAAGCACACACAAAACTGATCAGAAAACATGTAAAAATGTTCATAACACACTGGAAGAATAACATTGAAGAATGACAAATAATCACTTAGCAAATGTTCAGTTCCCCTAAATTAAAAAATGTAAAAGTAATCTTCCTTTAAACGTAAGTGGACTTGGTTGTTCTGCCTGCGAAAAAATGATCCAATATGGAAATCCGAAACTTTTTTTTTATTGGCACCACTAGTTTGGTCGAATACCTGATGGGTTTTTTTTTCGGTTCCTCATTTGAATAACACCTGTACGTAGTATTATTAGTTGTTCGAAGTCAGAAAGTGAAACAGACGTCTGCGAGCAAATATCCAATCAATGAACAGCTCCTTTGTGTAAATGTCCAATCAGGGAGCGCCTAAGTTAGAGGAGGGTGGGACTGCGTGTTTCACTTGTCAGCCGCTATTAAGAGAAAGTGTTTTTGCACAAGAATACGACAAAAGTGGAAATTGAACGGTAAACAAAAATGTCTTTGTGTGCAAGCAATGTTTTATCAGGTGTTTTCAAGCGAAAGGCAACATAACAAACAAGTGCTGTTCCTGGTTTGAGAACCCTTAGGTGCCCGTAACTTTTGCCTGCCTTAAATCCCTCTCTCGCAAAGTTTGATTGCTTTATTCATTTGTAGTTTTTTTATACAAACAAAAATAAAATATCATATAGGATATAAACACTGCAATATTTGAGAAGTGAAATTAAGTTTATATGATTTATCTAAGTGTGAAGGAATTATTTAAACTGAGTGTATCTTTACGCAGAATATAATTTTGAATAACAGAATATTTCACACAATATTAGCTGCTTAGAGTATAATTAACACACTGCACAATGTGTACACAAGAATGAGCATTACACATATACGGAATGAATCACTCAACCGAGCATCCTTTATTTTATCATAACAAATTGTCAAATAAAAAAAAACTGCTTTCACAGCAAAAAAAACCGCTTCCTCTCTTTCTCTAGTGTGACAAAAGTCTGGTTCAGACACACCCTAAACTCACAGGTACAAAGTTCACTGTGTGTGATGCAACAGAAATACAGGCCTACGCTATCTTAACCAAGTGAAAGTCAAAACAATAAACTCCGTCCAAATCTCTGCTTCAAGCCGCACATTAACATAAAAACGAACTTTCCATTTAAAGCAGCTCTTGCTTTCAGGATCAGTTCATTAAACCTATTTAGGAGAACAATAACTGTAAGAATAAAATCCCACACCACCAAACCAACCGCAAATACAAGGGGGGAAAAAAACTCCACATAGGATCATTACACAACGGAATAAACACCAGTTTTATCACAAAAGACAGGAAGTACCGCCCCTGTGACTAACTAAACTAATAGCAAAGAGACCAGCAACAAACCCTTCCACTGCTTTTAGAAATCCCTCACTCACAGACTCTGTTTTGAACAACGCCTTCTGGGAGCGAGACGAGTTTGGACTAGAGGCCATTTCATCTATCGAGAGTGCAACAAATTGTATTATTTATTATTTAAATTAATGATTTTGAAGGAAAGTGCTCTCAAAATGTTTTAAGGAAACAGAGAGAAGGTCTTTGTTTGATGGAGCATGTGATTATGAACACTTTAGGAGTTTTTTATTATACAACTAGTTGTTTTACATTGTTCCAGTATAATATTAATCTGTTTTGAGTTGCAGATATGAAGAAAAAAAGTGACTTGTCCTTTAATAATCGCAGGGACCTCCTGATCAACGCCCACTACCAGTGCTGATCAGATAATGGTGGAACATGATGTCACAGGAAGAGAATTATTTATAATCTCTGAGCTAAGATAGAAAAAGAGTGTGAAAAGCTACCCAAACTGACACGTTAAGTAACACGTCCCTCCCAAATGTCAATTGTTATCTTAAGGTTCCCACACAATAAAGTGGTATGCAGAAGTTTGAGCCCTTACCGAAAAATTTCCCTTTGTAACTCACTGGTTGTCTGGATAAGACATTTCAGTTAAATATATCATATAGGAGACAAACAGTGATATTCAAGAGGTAGAATAAAGTTTATATGATTTACGGTATGTGTACAAGAGCTTAATAAAATATAAAATAAAATTGAATAAAATTTTATCCATGGGTATAAACAAGGTAATAATCATAATACTGCCAACAGAATTTTCTTTTGAAAGAAGACTGGAGCTCTGTGGCTCTCTCTTTATGCTCTCGGAGTAAAACAAAAACACCCTCTGAGCAAAGCTTTTGTCACAGGTTTTTGACAGTGAAAGTGAAATAGAGGATAATGTGTCTGAGGAAAATCTTTAGGAGGACTCTGATTATGAGACATCCTCGTCAGATGAGAACGAGACTCCTAGTGTTGACCCTCCTGTAGTCTCTCAACCACCAGGTGACCCATCAGCTTTCAAAAATGGAAAACATTTATAGTGGCGCTCCCCACTCGAACGATAGGGTAGACTTAGGGCCCCCCAGATACGCCATCAGTCTTGTTCAAGACATAAAATCAGCTTTTCATTACAACATTAAATGAAAATGACAAACTTAGAGGGCAGGAGGGTCAATGGGGACAGCTGGAAATACTTTGATGTCAATGATTTGCAGCTTACAATGATTTGTCAGCATCGGGAAAAAACTGTTAATAACAGAAGACATTTCCAACCGGTATACGGAATGATTATTGTTTGCGTCTAATGTTTGCTTCCAAACACCAGCGGTCCCCTCGGACTTCCATGTGGACATCTAAGCCTAGCTGATCTTTAGAAAACTGCTCTAGGCTCAGCCGAAAGTATATGCTAACACAAAGTCCAAATAAATTCTAATAGTTTTCCTAATTTACCTCATCGACGCAACCTCACTTAGTTAATCTGTAAAACTTTACATTCTTCTTTGGCCTCTGTTCTAACCGTTTTGTCTGTTTTTGTACGTTTCCCAGGCTTCCAGCTTATACTTTTTTTCCTGCTCAACAAACTCTGGCTTCTAGTTTTATCAACTGTACTGCTGTTCTACAGTGCGTCTTGTTGTTGTTTCCCAGGTTACGGCGTGTGATCAGCTTGTCAGGGATCTCCTTAAATAAAAGGGCCACTTAAACAACAAGACTTGGGAAGGGACTTGGAAAGACGTGGGAAGGGACTAGCCCTAGGTTTACCTGGCTATATTCTGGCCACTCCTATTTGATAAAATATAGCAACATCAAGTTTTGACAATTGAAACAATATGGACACTCGTTTGCAACAACATTTTTTCACTACTTAGGCATGATCATCAAAAATGTAACAAAAAGGAAATTCAAATTGAGCTTTTCATTTGTGCAAAGCAAAATGGGTGTGTCCTGCTGCACAAAGAAGAGGAGCGAGGTAGAATGAGAGAAAGTCAGTAATAGCGTTAGCCCCCAACCACCAAATTGGCCCTGTAAGATTTTTTTTTTCTGACAGAATTAGAAACAGCCAACACATAAGCCCCATGAACTCTCTAAACTAAGGACTTGTTGGCTCTCAACTTTTAAGCGTAAAACACACCAACACTGAGGCGGTATTCCCAGTTGAGAACACAATTTCTTTACATTTTGCAAAACAGCGCTTTCAAAAAATGAATTGAAGCTTGGTTGGAAAGGTCATGCTTTTCTCTGCAGAAGAGGATATAGATGTAAAAATTATTTTACTTATTACCTCAAGACTTGATTACTGCAGCAACTGTTTTAATATTGAATAAATCCAGCATTGATCAATTACAACTCGACCAAAATGTAGCCGCAACGCTCCTTACAATGTAAACATTGCCCCAATCTGGCATTCCTTCCTTCCTTTGTGATTCAGTGTTCAGTATAAAATGTTTTTAGCTGTGTTAACGACTTTGTATGGACTGACCACATCTACACCCGACAGGGGAACTTGGCTCAAAGGACCATCTTCTCCCAAGACTCTGGACATAAGGGCCTCAAACACTCTTTAAACCCTTAGAAGTCTCTGCACTCTGCAATCTTGATCTCAAACATAAGGTGTAGGTTTCAAAAAGGTTATTAGATGTTTAGTTTTTACTTTTATCTACACAATTTTTACTTTTTGACACAAAGGTAATCCATTTTAAAATGTGAGAAAATCAAACTTCTTTCAGTTTCATTTTACAGCCTGAAAACTAGTACCATCTACTGGGACATACAACCCTTGTAAGCACGATACCCTTGAAATGGCTTGTGTTTTTCAAAAATTGTCCTGTATTGTTTTGACCTTGTTTTCCAATTTTGGGGAGATTCATGAATTTTTTTATTTCCTCTTAACACTTTTGATTTTTGTTATATAAAATAAAATGTTTGTTTTAAATTTGTATACATTTGGAAGTAAAAAAAATACAAAATTTAATGCTCATATTATATTTTCAAGTATTTAAGGTTTATTGTAGAATTAATGGGTATCGTAATAACAAAATATTTGTTATTTGTTAAAAAAAAAAAGTTAAAAAATTCTCAAAAAGGGCTACAGACTTCTAAGGATTAATTCACTACTTAACCTCTTAAGCCCTGAGGCCTATTTTCCGAAAATCCTATACTTTTACTTTTTAAGGCATTTCTCAGCTTTTACAAGGCCTAAACTGCAAATCTTGGTATCAAAATGAAGATAGGTTCTTGGGGAGTGGTGTGGATGAGTTAATTTGACAGTCAAGAACACTGGGTAAGAGTAATTGATGTTGGAATGGCCAAAAAATGAACTCAGCCTAAAAAAAAAACACATGTTTCCTCCAATATCTCCTTATTTTACTTATAACGAAGCAAATAAACACAATCAATTGTAACAACTACATGTCAAGAACATCTGTAGCAAGTTTGGTGTTCATACTACAAGAAACTAATATTCTGTAAAGGTTTTGATTGAACAAAGTTCAGGCGTAATCCATGTTGGCACAGTTTGGCACAATTTGGCACAATAATTGAAATATGGAAAAAATCTTGTCCAAAGCTTCAGCTACGCTCATAGTCTTCTTTTCTTGCTTATGGGACATGATTTCAGCAAAAAAACTCCTAAAGAAACGCTGTAAAAGGGGGGTAGAAGCTCATTTACGCCATCTTGCTGCGCTTTGGGAACCTTTCATTCACAAACGCTTTCGACGTCGAGCTTCTGCGTGTCCCTACCCCCCGACCATCTGTCCAATCCGGGAGATCTATATATCGACGGAAAGCTCTGAATCTATGGAAACCAATCAGCTCAACCATTTTGAGACTGACGGGATCGCCGACGAATCACACGACGCGAAGCGTGGAGAGACGTGCTCTTACGCACGGGGAGTCATTCCATATTTGGTGACGTAATGACGCCACAAAGCTGCAGAAATAATCCAAAATGGCGTTTGCGCGAAGCTATCGACCGGACATAACAACAAACGGACTTTTATCGCCATGGAAATAACTTTTTGTTGAAAAAACGGCAAAGGTAAGACAAGATTTACATGCTTGCTTGGTTTTCGCTGGCGTTTTTTCGTGGAACTTTCGCTCCCTGCTCTGAAATACTTCATGCAATGTTAATGAGTTGCATATCACTGGATTCAGCTGGTTGTTAGCTTTCATTTAATGTCATGGTTTTGGTGTTTCCGTTTATATTGTGGATACATATCGCACATAAACAAAAACGTGGTCATGAATTATACTCCGGACATGTTGTTGTTTATTTGCATGGCGTTCGAGCTGTGGTTAACGGATATGAAATTGAATTAGATACGTTTTTAGAGGAGTTTCCGCTGAACACAACAGTATTTAATATGTGTGGGTTATTCTCAGGGTTCGTGAGCTATGAGTGAAAATGTAACGCACAAGGGGGCAAGTCCCCGGTACCGGGGACTCTCGGGCTTAAGAGGTCAATACACGTTTGTGTAAATTGGCTTTGGCCGGACGCTGTGTACCTTTAATTCTTATGCCTGACACTTTACTCAACAGTGATCACAAATACCATTGAATGAACAAACGAAGAATTCTTTTTTTTTTTTCTTTACCTTGTCCTGTCCTGCTCAAAAGCCATCACATGGGGGAGTACATGCCTTGCTGAGTTGGACAGTTTTGCTTTCTCTAGAGGAGTAAAACACCTGGTGTGGTGTTTTCTCCTCTGGATTGGAAAATTGAATGTATTTATTAAATATTTATTAGTTGTGGTTCCCGCGAGTCGGTTTATAACAGTTGTGTCTGGACAAGACAGTGCCGATCCGAAAGGGGGAGTGGACAAAGGATTGGGGAAGGGTGAAGGTACACGAGTGAAAATGAAAGAAAGGAAGAGGAAAAGATGAAGAGAGGAAAAAAAAATAATAATAATAATAATTTAGAAGAGAAGAAAAAAAATTTGCAGATGAAAAAAAAAAAAATAAATAACAAGACAATAACAATAACAAACGAAGAATTCAATCACGAAATCAAGTCATCTGCCTCCATCTCAGTTTCCAGGGTCTGAACGACTATCTGTGTCTGAATAGAGTTCTATCTGGAGGAAGATAATTATGTTTATAGACTGTCAGTTGCGACACACGAGTGGTTGCAAAGCCCAAAAGTCATTAAGTGAACGAACGCGAATGCCACGTTGAGAAAGTTTAATACTTTCCAGCTCTCTATTTTTAGCAGTTGAGACAGAGAAAAACCTCCGTCAGCAGGAGGAGCAGGAGAGAAGCGCCGTCCGCCTCTGCGCTGTTCACCAAGTCTCTCGCTCACCTTAAATCTCCTGGGTTCCACCAAGTCCATCTCGTATTCAAACGCATCATCCTCCTCCAGAACTTTATCCAACAGACCCAACACCTCGTCCTCCTCCTCCTCCATGCTGCCGGCCGATGCCTCGCTCTCTCTCCTCTCTCACCGGTTCACTCGCCGCTCTGCTAACCGTTGACAAACCGCTCATAACACAGCAGACCCTGTGATCGAATCTACCTCCTCTGACCACAAAGGGCTTTTTCTTCTTTTTTTGGAAGAGCAACGTGTCCTCCTCCTCCTCCTCCACCTCATACAAACACAGAGAGCCACTTGCTTCCTCTCTCTCGTACACTCACATATAATGTGTTCACACACATACAGAGGCTTGAGCTGCTGCTGTCCCTCCCCCAAACTGCGGTTCTGTCTTCCTGGTGTGTGTCAATTCCGGGTGCCCTGGGTTAAATGGCTGTCCACCATTTTCCTTTGCTCCCTAATGGGTATTGTTTGTATTCTGTCCCCCTGTTTGATTGGGTGTTTTCACGTACTGACAAAAGCCTGGGTGAATGAAGCGTGGTTCAGCAAGGTTCACTCGTCTCCATGCAGGAAAATAACACTACGAGTACAAGCTGCAGAAGGCAGTTCAGCTGTGTCTTTTAAAATAAAAACAATAGAAAACATCAGCCCATCATTTTGAAAAAAAAAAGGTGCCAGTTAAACTGGTCATTATTAATTAACCCTTTATGAGCTGCCATAGAACCAAGTCCACCAGAGCACAGTTTACATTTTTCCCTGCTGTTTTTTTGAGTATTTTAATTTGCTGTTTTTTTTATTTAATTTTAATTTATATACATACATCAATATAACCCTTATATCCTAGATTTTAATGATATTAATAGAATTAGTTCAATATTAACTGAAGAAAGTGTAAAAAAAAGTTTTTCTCCATATATTTTTTTCTAAATACAGACGTTTCATAGCTTTATTGTTAAAAATTGTAAATGTAAAAGGGTGCACAATTCATTGCTTTGTTTTTAAGATATAAAGACAAAGACAAAAAACTAAAACCGTGCACATTTTGCAGAAAACATAACATGAACATAAAAATAAACTATTTACAACTGGGCAATAAAAAATGCAAATTGAAAAAAAAAATGTTCCTAAGATACTTTTGATCATAGATAGCTTTGTATTAGATGATTCTAATTAATATACAGTGCAATAAATAACAAAAGTGAAATTTTTACTGTGGTTAAACTTGAGAAAAGAACACAACATTAAAAAACAGACATAAAACAACAGCAAAAAAAAAAAATAATAATGATAATACTACTAATAATAATAAATCACACAATTCTATCAATGGGGATCCCCTGAGAAATAGGAAAGAAGCATTTTTCAGCACAGCTCAAAGTGTAACACCATCTCGTGCATAAAAGAGGAACTAACTAAAGTGAGCGGAAAATGATGGCACAACCGTTCAGTTCAACCCAAAGACTTGTAACGGGAGCTGGCAGACCTCATGCTCAGCATGCTTAATATAATATAATATAATATAGTATAGTATAGTATAGTATAGTATAGTATAGTATAGTATAATATAATATAATATAATATAATATAATATAAATAAATAAATAAATAAATAAATATAATATAATATAATATAATATAATATAATATAATATAATATAATATAATATAATATAATATAATATAATATAATATAATATAATATAATATAATATAATGCTTAATATGGTCGTGTCTATTTGTGGGGCCTGGCCTGAGCTCACATCACACCTGGGTCACAGAAGACTAGAGATGACACATGGGACACTGGTTTGCTGCTTTTGGATTAGGTTTCCTGTCCTGGGCGCTTTTTACTAAATTCACTTATTAATTTAATATTTCTGTGTGTCTCCATTCAGTGCAGATCAGGTCGTTATGCGGCTGTCCACTCCCCATCTGGGATCTCTCATTCATTCATTCATTTTCCATTCCCGCTTATTCCCTTTCGGGGTCACGGGGGTCTGCCGGTGCCTATCTCCGGCACACATTGGGCGAGAGGCGGGGGTACACCCTGGACAGTTCGCCAGTCCATCGCAGGGCAACATTCACACACACACATGCACACCTAAGGGGTATTTTAGATTAGTCAATTAACCTAACCGCATGTTTTTGGGATTGTGGGGGAAACCGGAGTACCCACGCAAGCACAGGGAGAACATGCAAACTCCTTCCAGGAAGGTCACCGGCGAGCCTTGAACCGACAACCTGCTACCCACTGCGCCACTGTGCTACCCACTGCGCCACTGTGCTGCCCGGGGATCTCTCATCTGTATTATATTTGCTTTATAAATAGTATTACCTCATTGTTATCCCTCATAGTTCATTAATGCTAAGTATATTGATACAGGTATGTATATGTGTGGGAATGTACAAACTACGAAAACTGCACAGCACAAACGATAACAAACTTATATGGTATGTTCAGGTAGGTATTCTTCCTAATACTGAAAAACTAGTAAATAATTACCAAAATTCAATGCTTCAATCTATAGGAGTAAACAACACACCAGGTGTTCACTCCCCTGGAGATAACAAAACTGTCCAATTCAAACAAACCATCTACTTTCCCATGTGATTTGAGAAGGACAGGACACAGTTTTTTTTTTTTTTTTTTTTTTTAAAAAGCATGCTTAATATAATTATATAACATAATTAGCCTAACCGAGCCATTAACTCTCTTTTCAGCTAGTCTTAGGCAGGGTTTCTCTCAGTTCCGGCCCTTTCGACAGGTATTAATCCATGGGGTGGTTTCAGCTGTACCGATTTAGCTTAATCAAGGACCATATATTAGCAATACCAGATCACTGCGGCGGAAGCGCTTGGTATTCATGTTCAACCTCCTCGTCTGAAGACTACTCGGGTAAAGCCGATCAACTCCACCGAAGAACGACAGCGAGGCGACGCTCAGTAAGCCACTACTGCATCTTTACTCGGCTTTCTGTCATTATTTCTTTTTACTTTGCTAATATGTGTTTTCAGCTAATCCCTGTTCTTTGCTCGCCATTCACGCAACTTCCCTCACATTGCACAGAACTCAGCACACCTACGCTCACTCCCATCTGTTCCACTCAAGCCATCATCTGTATCCGTAGGTCTCTGAAACTCCTGGCCGACAAATCTGACTCCATTCCTGCATTCGCTGCTCAGTTTTCACTCAACATCGTCGGCCTGACGGAAACATGGATACGACCAGAGGACACTGCAACCCCAGCTGTTCTATCCCAGTCATTCACCTTCTCCCACTCCCCCACCTTACAAACCTCCACATCCCACCACCCACCAGGACTTGTTGAAATCGTTGAAAAATTGGACGGTCTACTTACATCTTTCCAAGAAAAGGAATCTAACCCACTAATTGTATTTGGGGACTTTAACACACACCTGAACAAGCCTCATGCCAGAGACTTCCATTCCATCATGGTGTCCTTCAACCTGGATCTCCAGACTACCACTGCCACACAAAAGACAGGAAACCACTTCGACCTCATCTACACACGAAGCTGCTCCCCACATCTAGTCACGGTGACACCACTGACCACTTCTTCATCACATTCAGGCTGAATTTCCCAACGCAACATTTCCCATCCGACCACTCCTCCGGTTCATTTCAGACGCAACCCGAGGACCCTCGCTCCGTCTACATTCTCCATGGCTGTCTCTTCCTCACTTCCGACGCAAATGATCCCACTGATAAACTCTGCTCTGCACTAACTTCATGTCTTGACAAGCTTTGTCCACTTACTAACAGAACACCTAAGGAGTCTTCTTCCAATCCCTGGTCATCAAGCGTTCTCAGGGAACAAAGGTCTACCCTTCGATCTGCAGAGAGGACATGGCGGAGACCAAAGAGCGAAACCGACCAAACTACTAAACAAACTTGCATCGTTCTCAAGTACACTATGCCAAGAGCGCATACTACCAGGAGGAAAATTTTATCAAAAAACGACAAAATCCATAAAATTTCTTGAAAAGTGTTCAGGAAACACAATTACAATTTTAATGGAAAAATAGATAATCACAATTTACATCAATTGATGTTTTAAATAACTTTATACCATTGTTTGAAGCAAATGCATGGCAAAATTTTTAATAAAAAAAAAAAAACGCTTCTTCTTGAAAAACTTTTCTCACTGACACAAAAATCTCTATAAATTTAAAGATTGGACTGGATTGGAGAAACCCTTAGCAAAAGATAAAATAAAAATAATGAATGCAGCAAGATGTTGTTGAAATCAAGAGCATGAGCAGTAGTAAAGCAATATTAGATCATGTCAATTAGAAAAATTAAAACATTTTTGTGGGCATATAAAAACTCTTTTACTTGCATATAACTGTGATTGAGACGGTGACACGCCCCCTGCCTGCCTGCTGCTGCTATTTGCTTCCACAAATGATGATGGTATAAACATCTTCTCTCACTATTTACAATTGTTTCGCCACGAAAATCAAGTCAAAACACTGAAATCAAATCAATGAAATCAAACACTACGTGTGCCAAAAAGGATGGAAGAATGAGGAGAAATAAGGCAGAAAAGACACACTTCATGCACAAATGCAGAAGAGTCCCGGAAGAATCAGATAACACGGTAGACATATAACACGGTAAAAAACAGTACATACAAACACTAAAAACCTATTACCACTACTAAGACAATGATTATACTATTATATACAGATGAAATTGAATTTGAGTTTCTTTCTAGGTTATTCAACAGGATTTTAGAGAGTGAGAAGATGCCTGAGGAATGGAGGAGAAGTGTCCTAGTACCAATCTTTAAGAACAAGGGTGATGTGCAGAGTTGTAACAACTACAGAGGCATAAAGTTGATGAGCCACACAATGAAACTTTGGTAAAGAGTTGTGGAAGCTAGGTTAAGAAGAGAAGTGGATATTTGTGAACAGCAGTGTGGCTTCATGCCCAGGAAGAGCACTACTGATGCAATTTTTGCTCTGAGATTGTTAATGGAGAATACAGAGATGGTCAGAAGGAGCTGCACTGCGTCTTTGTGGATTTAGAAAAAGCGTATGACAGGGTGCTGAGAAAGGAGCTATGGTCCTGTATGAGGAGGTCTCTGAGGTTGTTAATGGAGAAGTACAGAGATGGTCAGAAGGAGCTGCACTGCGTCTTTGTGGATTTAGAAAAAGCGTATGACAGGGTGCTGAGAGAGGAGCTATGGTCCTGTATGAGGAGGTCAGGAGTGGCAGAAA
>SRMA01025393.1:15444-97944 GCA_007224835.1 Danionella cerebrum | reverse complement strand
AACCCATACATCATAGCTGGTCTCACTACTGTTCTGTACACCTTTCCTTTGATTCTTGCTGACACTCTTCTGTCACACAACACCCCTGACACTTTTCTCCACCCACTCCAACCTGCCTGCACTCGTCTCTTCACCTCTTTTCCACACTCCCCGTCACACTTGACTGTTGACCCCAAATACCTAAACTCCTGCACCTTCTTGACCTCAGCCCCCTGTATCCTCACTGTTCTACTTACCTCCCTTTCGTTCAAACACATGTATTCTGTCTTACTGCGACTGACTTTCATACGCCTTCTTTCTGTCAAAGCTGTATTTTCTATCATACCTTCTTAAACCTTCCTTCCAGCGATTTTATAATAAAGGATTCAATAACAGTATTTTCTAAAGTAGTTGGAAAATATTTACTACTATTTTCTTTTTTTGAAAAATCCTAACATTCTCAATAGAAAGATGGATTTATGTCAATGTTAGTTCGGAATAAAGCTGCCTCATTGGAAAGAGTAATATGCTCTTCATGTCCAGCAGCAGAGCTTTTGCCTTCTGTAAGCAATGCTCATTTTTCTTGCATGTCAGAAGTGGGGGCTTGAGTGTTTCTGTCGCTGACGTTTACACAAACATGTCAGGAACAGTGACAGGATAAGAGTCGGGTCTAAAGCTTGAGTGTTTGGGGGTCTGAGCTGGTGATTGATAGCTAACGTGATCGTTCCAAGTGCTCTCAATAAGAAATTATGCAAAAACCTATGCTTCAAATCCACAAACAGGGAATGTGTTATAAATTATAATCCTGTGCGGCACGGTGGCACAGTAGGGAAGCACTGTGGCTTTTCAGTTAGAAGGTTGTCAGTTCAAGGCTTGCTGGTGACTTTCCTGGGAGGATTTTGCATGTTCTCCCTGTGCTTGCGTGGATGTCCTCCGGGTGCTCCGGTTTCCCCCACAATCCCAAAACTGGGATTTGACTCTTTGACAGATCCCTCAACTGTTTGACTTGTAGTGTACTTTTAGTGCATATTTAGTTGATATTGTATTGTATTCTTTTCTAATGGTGTTCTTGTTCTTTAATCAATGTAAGGTGTCCTTAAGTGTCAAGAAATGCTACACAAGGAGTAGTTTTTAATATAAAAATAATGATTTATTGTTTTCTAAATATAAAAAATGCAAAATTGAGCAAATAAAAAAAAATCAATATTTGGTGTCCCTTTTGCCTTCAAACCAGCATAAATTCTTAACAGAACACATTCACAAAGTAAGAGATTTTGTAGGATTATATTTAGGTCTATAGATCAAGAAATTATACCTTTAACAGGTTAATTATCCTAAATTAACCCTTAGAGGTTTCTGGGTACACTGGTGGGTGTGCCAATCTACTTGGAATGAAGTACGAATGACTCGACCCACCTATTGATGAATTTTGATTTCAAATATAAAGTGTAGGTTTCAGTGAGGTTGTTAGTTGTAATATTTTGCATTTTAACTGAACATTACAAAAGTTCTGACATAATTTCCTAGGTAATTCAAGTTCAAATTTAAGAAAATGTGAGATTATCTTTCAGTTTCATTTTACAGAGCTCAAATCGGTTCCATCAGTGCCGTCTAGTGTGAAAAGAAGGGATAACCATTGGAAATACAATGGCCTGTATTTTTCATAATTTTGACACAAAAAAGCACAACGGCACAAAAAATGCTTGAAACTATGTTTAAGGTTTAGAAACAATTAAACAATTTTCACGTTGTTTAGACCTTGTCTGCTTTTTGAGGGGGATTTTTTAAAATTTTTAACACTTTTGTTATAAAACATGAAAGCTGTTTGTTGTAATTTTTGCAGTAAAAAATAATATTTGAATTGTACTTTATGTACATTTTCAGGATTGTTTTTTTTTTTATTTTGTGCAATGTGATGAAAAACGATTAATAAAAAAACTGGTACTAAAAAATTATCAAGCATTGTCACAAAAACAAACTATAAAATAGCAAATTATAAAGTAGCAAAAAAATGCTCCAGACTTCTAAGGTGTCTAGGAGACTTAAAACTGGATGAGGAACTGCTAAACTCTGCTAGCAAGGTGATGTTGAGAAAAAGGTTTTATCACGTGAAGTATAACAAAAAGTTCTGTCCCACTGAAGCATTTCAATGTGTATTAGAGTTTCAATACGTGCTGTTCAAGTTCTTTTGGAGAAGCACAAAGAAACATAGTGGTCCCCAAGAAAATGTAAGGATGCAAGACACGTGTAGCGTATTACTCTTTGAAAAGGTCCTAATTGTAATGCACATGTTGTTTTCATAGCTATTAATAAACTTTAAATAAACCCCTTTTTAATCTCAAAACTTAATAAACTAATTTTGTATCTGGCAACAAAGTTTTCCTGTAGGCCTGAGGTTGAAAAGCATCACAAAGTGGTATTTTTGGAAGCTTACTGCTACCTAAAGGCTCTTTGTGGGATGGCTGGATCTGACACATTACTTCCCAATTATCTCCTCTCCACTTCATTCCACCATTCAACTTCTGTGGGGCATGGGTTCTCTCAATCTGCCCACAGTTAGTGCGGCATATGCCAGTTAATAAAACAGCATGTGCTTTATGCACTGGGCATGGCCCATGCTTAATTAGCCACTCCAACTGTTAGAATGTGGAAGGGAAATAAGTCTCAATTAAGTAATTTTTTTTTATTAAGTTATAAGATTCAAAAGTACAGATTTCTCTTTAGTTTTTCATCCAAGCAGAATATCCCCGGAACATGTTGCTCCCTGCTTCCTGAACAGTCTTTCTGGTACATTCAGACCAGCGCTAAATTATCAACAGTTTTCACTCGGGATCAAGGGTTTGTGTGTCGCCTGTACCTGAAACAGTCTGGAGCCCACTGCCATCCCTGCCCTGATCGATGTGTGCTTGGATACATATCTCTGCCAGAATGAAGAAGCGAGTGATAGAAAAGGGCAAAGGAAATTGTTCAAATAGTTGTGTTTTATGTTATGTGGAACCTTTCCTGAGGGTTTCAGGCCTCCATTAAAAAAAGAACTGTTAGCCTTGTCATCGTGGGAAATTTAAAGGCTCACAAAATAACCCTGAATCAGGACACCACCGGTTTGAAAAATGTTATGGAACAGAAATGGATTAATGAGAGGCCAGGCTTTGCACAGATAGAAAGTTATTTATAACACATCAGAGGTGTGAACTCGAGTCAACCATTTGGTGACTTGAGACTCGACTTGAAAAAATGGCAAAAGACTTTCGACCTGATTTAGACTTGACCACTTTGACTTGGAAAGAATAATAATAAATTCATATTTCATGTCGTGCAAGTTCACACTTCTGTGTCCGAAATAGAGAGACCACATGCAGTCAGGCAGGAAAACTGAAGCGTCTTTAAGATCTAAATTCATCTATAGGTTGCGGGCATAGACTGTAAAAAATGTGGATGACGGGACACCGCCTACTGCCATTGGGCTACTATAAAGCAATTTCTGAACAATCTCCGCCGGCCATGTGACACTTGGTGACAATAGATCCTTAATGTTTATGAGAACTACTGTGTTAGTAGTTAACATTTTTTTGAAGAATGTTAACAAATAATCTCTTTATTGTTTTTATAAATCCTCTTTTGCTTTTACTTTTTCGACTTTAATTTTTTTATTAATTTTTTTTTTTGTAAATCTTTGCTACAGACAGAAAACTAAAAACTCATGTCATATTTTCCCATGACGTCTTTTCAAGTCCTGAAGCAGAAAACTGCTTGTTTGTCCGTCCTCCAGTCATTGGCAATCTGGACCTTGGACTCCTGTTCCAGCGCTTTGATTCTCAATTTGTTTGAATATCTGGGCAGATGGCAACAGGGTAAACACTCCGTACACAATCCCAGTGGCACACTGAGCTCCTCCTAATTGGCTCTGGATAGTGATGGGGTAAAAATCAAGGCACGGTTTATTAGAATGTTTGACTGGCCCCTGCAGAGCATGGTACCAAGTTCCTTTGGCAGCAACCCATTGCAAATTTCAAATAATACCTTTTGCCATTTCTTTTAAATTTCTTCCTGCCACATTTATCAAAGGGTTTTTACTTTGTAACTGAAGTCTCTGGTTGCCTCTGGATTTCATATGATCTAAAATCAGCTTGACAGGGTTTAAATAGGTGTATGGGTAAATAAATAAGTGCTGTTTTGATCTGTAGAATGGATCTTTTCATGCCTGCCTGTCTTCGTTTGGTTGAACTGCACTAGAGTTCATTTTTGGTGCTCCAGGTGAGAATGCAGCATCACACTAAAAGCTTCCCAAGATAAAGCATAGCTTGGAATGGTTACATGGTCCAAAGACATGGTTGGAATTTTAATGGATCTATGTGATTATGATGTGTAACAGCAGTGATGTAATATAACATAATTATAATACTTCTAGTATTTGTTATTCAGGCACCTCCCCAGAGACTTTAACTTTTATACATCTGTTGTGCCCTGAAAAAAATATTTACTTACAAATCAAAAATTCAGTTTGCAAGAACAATTTTTGGTTGTAGAACAAAACTACGTCTTTATGTCTTTATTGACTTTTTACTGCTGTACTTTTACAAACTTTTAAAAATGTCGTAATATTTTTAATAATAATTAAGAACAAAAATGATTATAGGTATGTTTATACCTTTGATTGAGCAGTAACTGTCACTTTTATCAAAAGTCAATACTTTTACTCAAGTATGATATTCAACCACCTCATGCTACACTGATGAACAGAGAAACTTCTTAGCAGCACTGTGGACAAATTGTGAAAGGTGAGAAGTTTTGTAGAAAGTTGGTGGACAGGTCATCAGTCCATTGCAGGGTAACAAACACATTCACATTTCACACCTAAGGAGAATTGAATTAATGTGACACATGTTTTTCCTTTAAGAGTGAATGTGGTGCTCCACTTTGATGAACTAGTGACCTGTCCAGGATGAACCCCAGCTCTTCAACATGACAAGGATGAAGCGGGCAAAGAGCATTAATGGATGCCACAACGCATCACAAACTGCAATTGATGATTTTCAGACTTTTGTTCAAAGTTTTGAAAAAGCCAACAATTGAAGTAGACTGTTGTTCATGTGTGTGTGAAATTTAATGAATACATTCTTATTAGAAGAAACTTATTCTTTTTTCTGCAAAATTCTGTTTTTATGTTTCTAACAAAAATCTAAAATTTTGAAAATAAAAATTCATAAATCCCTTAAAAAAACCAAAGACAAGGTCAAAACCAGGGAATCTCCCCTAAACTTTATACACTGTTCCAAGTACTTTTTGTGCCATTAGCCTTTTTTGTGCCAGAACTTTGAAAAACATATCACAGGTATTTACATCTCAGGGTTATCCCTTCTTTTTACCACTAGATGGCACTAATGTCACTGATTTTGAGGTCTGTAAAATGAAACTGAAAGACCATCACACATTTTCTCACATTTAAGAATTAACTGTCAATCTCCCTTGAACTGGGGGACCATGCAAGGCCATAATCACCAAGAAAACAACTGGAAAATACCACATCAGTGGAACGATAGCTGAGATACATAAAGTTTAAAAATACTTTTGTAAGTACTTCTCTGAGCCTGAGCATTGCACACGTGTCATGAATGGAAGTCCATACATATGCATATTAAAGTCATTGAGTCTCTAGACGTGAATCCCATAGTCAATCTGTGAAGCGAGGGGATTTTCCATATTACCACACAGCCGTCTCCAGACTTGACGATGATTTTCAAAAAGTAGTGGGAAAAAATTTGAGCTAACCTCTGTGTCTGTCAACAAGGGTTATGGCACTGAGTACTTAACTGAGTTCATCTTTTTAACAATGCATTTCCTACATTTTTGCTGAAAATAAAACAGACTGTTAAATTCAAGAACTGATCATTTGTTTGTTGGTCGGGAAACATTCAAAATTGGCAGTGGGTGAAATATACTTCTCTTTTGCTGTTAGGACGGTTGAACCTGGGGTTCAACAATATATGGTATTCAATGTCATTTTAGGAATATCCAGGATTTACTTTAATGTCAAAACCTGTACGCTGAAAAGAAAGACAGCATTGAAAGGGAATCACAACACGACTGTATCAGAAAGTCACCTTCACTGTTGTGCCTTCATCAGTCTCTCTGCACCCAAACACTAGGACACACACAGACAGGCACATTACAAGCAGACAGACTTTCATCATGTGCAGATACCATGTCACCCTTCATGAATCATGCAACTTAAACAAATAAACAAGCTGTGATGCAATGGAGTGGAAGACTTTTTCCCACTGGGTGGTCACACATTCAGTCTAGTTGGCATGCCTGACCCACTCTGCTCTTACAGCGATTTACTCACTTACACAGGCGCACACCCATACGCACTGATAGCACTGCAGGGGGCCCTGAGTGCGATGAGCATGTGAGATTTGGTTGAAGTCAAACAGAGCAACATTTACTGCCATTAAGAGTGTGAGCTCTCAGGAGCACATAAAGGGCACACTGCGGGGATCTCTTTACGACTCTTTCTTATTCTTGCTGACCTTAATCTAATCCACTTATCGAAGGCTGATTCATACTTTGAATCAACATGATATTTTTCTATTCCCACAGCAAAGATCATATGCGTGCTTCTGAGTAATTACATATTTCTGTAAGACTGTCAAATTAAAAGCACTCAAACAATATCCCAATGAAGCCAAACTAGTTTCGGGAAAAGCCAGATAGATAAAAGTGAATAGGCATGCCCCAATTATCTGTTCTAATATAAGCAGGTATCTCTCAGGTAAACCTGATGGGTTGACGTTAAGTTTAAATTCTTTTACATCACTTTACAATGAATTTCAATGTTGTTTTGCCTTTGAGGAAAAAGCAGAGCTCACAGAGAAAAACCCACACTCACTCACACACTTTAATGGGGAGCTATACTCCACCCAGAGAGACTTTCTCCTGCAGGTGTGCCAGGATTGGTTCCTGTTCTGCTAACCTTTTATTTGCTGATGGGGTAACCATTTTGAAGCGGCCTTTATTGTAGCTCAAAAACTACTACTACTAATGATAATAATAATAAGAATGCTTAGAATTTATATTGAAAACACGCTTTACAATTTTCAGAGTATTATTCATTCATTCCACATTCACACACTGGTGCTGATAAGTCTTTCTGGAGCAGTCTGACAGAAAGGGGCTGCCATTTCGTGCTTACGGCTTCCTGCTTACCACCAAACCAAGGCCACAACTGCAGAATGGACCTGGCTGAGATTGAACCACAAACCTCCCATTAGAAGGCCGACCAACTCCACTTCTACACCACTTGCCACCCACACTAAATGTATGATTAGAGTAATGTTCCAGCACAGGGCCAGAAGAACTGAAGGTAGTTTTCAGATCTTTTTTTGAAGAGGGCGGTGGTGGGGTGGCATAGGTACAGTTAAACGTTTACATTTTGGCCAAACTGATATAGATGACGTGTCAATCTACTGCTAAAGAGACGACTTCAGCTTAATCCTGGAAAATATAATGTCATACGCCTAGAAAATACACAGTTGACATCAGGGTAACAACACACCATAATGAAGCCACTGACACATCTGTTCACTCGTATGCCTGGAAGCAGGCTCACCATAGTTGGTTGGCTGAGCTTTATATCTGAGAGCCGGACTTTTTATGCTTTTTTTAAGCCTACTATGTATTTTTCAAGAGTTCATTGCCAGTGGTAGGGCCTGCCTTGTAGTTGAGCATTGGGTGGTGAGTGCAAGCAGACAAGGAAAGCTGTCCGGACGTGAATCGTTAAACCCCCAGATTTTTGAGGTGGAAGGAAGGGTGAATTAAAAATTTTAATGTTAAGTAATTAGCATTTAGGTCAATACACATTAAATGTGTGAAATTTGATGATCTTTAAAATCAACGATGTGTTCATAATAGAAGATCAAGCATTTTTACACTTCTAAGCACTCTCAGATCTCGAAAGCTGGGTAGGTTGACTCAATCTGTCCATGTTTGATTTCTTGGCCATTTTTCAGAAAATATGATTATTGACACAAAAACCTTTGAAAAACAAGAAGCCATTTATTGTCAAACAGCTTTGTTTACCTTTTTTTTAACTATAATCGCAACAGAAACTTTCTGTATGAGCATAATCAAAATATTTTGTATTTCCCCTTTACCATCAATGACAGCTTTAAGTCTCTTGAGGTAGTTGTCGATGGGGTCCTTTATCTAAAGCAACACATTATTTTTGGCAAAAAAGCCTCCAATTCTTGAGGTATTTTGCATTAACTGCACGTTTGAGTTCTTCCCAGATTGGTTCAATGCTTTTGAGGTCAGGAGACTGAGATGGACACTCCAGAACCTTCCGTTTTGTGGAGGTTGCAGGTGGAACCAATGACTAGTGGACTTGGCCTTGTGTTTTGGATCGATGTTGTATTGGAATGCCCAGTAACGTCCTATGTGCAGCTATCCAGGATCCAGTTTCATAACATGCAGCATTCATCTTCCCATCAATTTTGACCAAGTGTCCTGTGACTTTTAAGCTCTCACATCCCCAAAACATCAGTGACCAGCCTCCTTATTTGACAGAAGATGGTGTTCTGTTTCAGTAGGATACATCATAAGCATTGTTGACTCCTCTCCAAATGTGTTGAAAGTTACGGACAAAAAGTTTCATTTTGGTCTCATTGCCCCAAATAACTTTATTTGCAGAAGTTTTGGAGGCTTGTCTCTGAGCTGTTTGGTATATTGTGAGTGGGCTACTTAATGGCATTTGAATAGTATCGGCTTTCATCTGTTAACTTATGAGTCAACTGTACTTCCTTTACTTCAGATGGCCATTTGGAGGTGGACATATTTGTGGAGGGTTGGAAAAAGGGTTGCATTTACTTTCCTTAACTGCTTTCTAAGTTGAATATTTGTATAAATATATAGAGCGTTGTGGTTTAAATAAGGAAGAAGAGGCTTAAGTTGTCCCATATGTCCTCCAGAATTGATCAGGTTTTTAAATCTACATCCCATGACATACTTTAAAGATATTAAAAAATCTTTTAGTATTAGTTTAATTCAGATTCAAATATTGCCATGCTACATTTCCAGAAGTATTCTTGTATTTGCCATTCAAATAGAGGTATGCAGAGGATTTGCAATGAGCCAGAACTTAACAAAGGGATTAAGGTTACCCCCTCTGTCACCCTCCAGTAATGTGGGTGAAAATCCTTTGAGAAACTTTGGCGCAGATTTATTAATATGATTTACATAAAGCTAAAGTTCCGGCAGCCTAGCGGGGCACTCTAAAATAAGGCAGCGTGACAGAGTCCATGCGTTATAGATGTCATGCCCACGGCTGCTGGACTCTCAGGGGAGCGCTGGCCTGAAAATGACAGAATGTGAGGAAGGAGCCCAGATACAGCCAAATCACTCATTTTCTCCTTCATAGCAGGAAAAGGGACACGGCTCCTCTGTAGGGCTAAGGCCTGAAAGAGTTTCTTTTTCTATTTCAAACAGTCTCTGGGAAGAGAGCTTTTGACCTGAGATGTGCACTGAAATATGTGCTTTATATTTGCTGGTTGTGAATGGTTTGAGAGGGCGAACGGGGCATTTTGTCGGTGAGGTCACATCTTAACATACTGTTTCAATTCAGGGCAATGCTTTTCCCAAAGCATCATTAGCCAAGAATGAGTTTCATCATTAGTGACAGTTTCAAGTGTTTCTGGGAATTGAAAAAAAAGCAGTGAGGGCACTCAAATCTTCTCCAGACTGCAGTCAATTTCTTTCTGTCAGAGATGTTTGGCATAATTAGCAATATTTTTTTTGTTTTTAGGATCATTTTCGAAATGGTTACTTTCAGTCTAGTGTTTTATCATTGCCAATATCTGGTATGATTTTTTTTTACTGCTCTGATAGTGTCACTGCTCTGAGTCAGATTAAGTGGAAATGATCTGATGAGAGAGTAAACAAGTCAAACACTAGTGGTGTAGTGGGCAGTGCACCTGAATCCAGAAGTTGAGATTTTCATTCGTAAAACTTCGCAACTACTCCCCGGTTACTCAACTATTGGTTACTGATTTGCATATTCATGACTTGTATACAAAGTTACTGTCTGACAATCAATGTAGATGTGAGTGTTGTATTTGTGGGTTTCGCAAATATATGTATTACACAAGATGTGCAAATAGATAATAAAGAGGCTATAGTGAGTAACAGAGCAAACTAGTTTTATCTCTATTGAACTTCCTATACCCTTTCCTTGTTAACCCTCAGAGACGTTTACTGTAATCTCTCAATGTTCCTGTTTCAATACGGGCAAAAAGAAAGTAAATCTTATAAAAAATAAAATAAAATAAAAAAAAAACACACACAGAGTTATCCGTGCTATGTGTTTGTCTGCATCAAGCATTGCAATTGATGTTTGTAAACAAGTTTCAGGAGAAGCCCATGCAGACAATGATCACTGGGTTTACTTTTTACACTGCTGACTCCAATAACAAAACTGTTGTTTGTACTTTTTTTCATTTAATGGACAAATTCATTTTGGGTTCTGAAAGGTTTTTTTTTTTTTAAGTTTTTCTTGAATATTTTCAACAACAAAAACACCCATAGGTCAGAAAACATTTCAGCATGAATAAAATGTGAGCACATTTTTGTTTGTGGTTGAACTCTTTTACTAACAGGTTGATGATGATCAGCAAGCCTCCAGGACACACACATGACATGGCGTGTAATATTGAGTGACAAATATCACGAGAGAAGGTGCGAAAATTCCTCTAGAGAAACAGCAACAAAAGTGTGGCACGCAACCTTCACAAGCATAGAGACATGGCGACTGCGCTGAAGGTACCATTTATTGATCCTTCATATAATTTCTACAGCAAAATGTATACCGTAACTGAATAATAAAATTATGACGTTCACTAACAACTTTACTTAGCTCGAAAAAGGTTTCTTACAACATGAAGAGTAACTTGACATGTTGCAATTGTTGTATTATAAACTATTTTCCAGTTATTAAGCACATAAGAGTGAACCCTGAAGCACTGAAACAACATGTTTGTCCACACTGCTGGGCTGCTTTCTTTTTGACAGGAAATTCATAAACCACAGCTGCATATTAATTACAGGCACAGGATCTGGGCTATTAATATGCAAACCGCAGCACTTGCATTACAAGACTTTGTTTTCCACTCAGGCCATCGTGTCAGCAGTAATCAAATCTTAATGTTGACAACACCACCTCGGCAATCAATTGAGGACGGGGGTGGGGTGAGGGGGGGGTGTTGGGGTTCATGTTTTCCATTCTGAATTTGAATCATCTGTCAGTAGCTTTCCTATAACTATGCTTCTAGTGCTGAAAACTCACTTAGGAAACCCTACACATTGTGTATTTTTAAAAATTCTGATTTTCTGTGATTAATTAGTTACATTTCTTTCACTGGGGCAATGCATGTGTTAACCTATGAAAAAAAATTAAGCTGCTCACAGAAAAGCAGTGGGTTTTTTTTTTCACTTTTTTTGGTATGCGAATCTCTCGTGAGGGCGGCCTAACACTGGTTGGCTCTTATTGGCTTGTGAGTTTTATTGAAGGTTGTAGCCCTAACCAAAGATGTTGATTCAAGCATACGGCAGGATATATGGTGACACCGTTTAAAAAATCACAGTAAAAACAAATCACGACCTAAATAAATCAAAGATGTATTATTTTAAGCCATACTGTATTTCACAATGTGTCTCACCCTACCTGCAAATCCTTTTTCTCTCCTGTTATCAGGGACAGGGATCGTACTCTAATTCTAGTGTACGGAATATTTTTCGATCCTTAAAAGAAAAGCACTAAAAACCTGGCAGAACTATGGATAATTTGAATCTTAGTAAGAAATGTTAATACATTACTTACCTTAATTCGTTTGCACAACATTGCCAAACCCCATGCATCACTGCTTTTCTTGCCAAACCCCATGCATCACTGCTTTTTTCCCCTCAAGATGGGCACCAGTGAGGTGCGGTGAGGTGCATTGGTGGTGAGGCACTGACATCATCAGTCAGATTAACAAACATATGAACCTTGCAGAGTAGCTTATTCACCATTTGATTGGCAACCATTAACAGTTTTTTGTTAGAAAAATTTGTCATATACAAACTGTAGCATACAAAACAGTACAAAATTGTTTTATATATATATGCGAGTGAACACAAAATATTTTAAAAATAATAGCATAGAATATAAAATGCACCACCATACTCACCTCTGCATGTACTGTAGCGCTCCAGTCTATTTTACTGATCTCCCCAAAACTCGGTTCTGTCAGTTTTTCCAGCAACTTAGCACAATGCTAAAAAACATGGGAGACAGGGCTGTTGAGGCAGCTGTTCCTCATCTCTGAAATGTCCTACCAAACCATCTAAGGCCAGGGTGTCAAAATCAGTTCCTGGAGGACCACACCCTTGCATAGTTTAGCTCCAACCTCAACTAAACCCACCTGGTGCAGCTCGTTAGGTTCTTTAGGCTGTTTGTAAGCTTCAGGTCTGGGTCTCTCTGAGCAGGATTGTAAGTAAGCTCTGCAGAGCTCCAGCCCCCCCAGGAACTGAGTTTGAGCCCCCTGCCCTAAGAGCTCCACAATATTTTGTTACACACATTTTGCACTCTGTAAATGTCATTAATACTTTACTTTAACAATTATATCAGCTCATTTTATCAAAGCAAATGCACGTGTTTTTCTAGTATTTTTTTAATGTTCATTAAAAAGATTTTAGCTTTAACCAACCATTTAATTGGTACAGGATTGATAACGTGTTTAATTAATTGAATTATGCAAACTGTTCTCTTGAATATGTATTGTTTCATTCGACTGCACATTTTTTTTAAACATCCGTTCTCTTTAAAGTGACAGTGTGTACTTTATGAGCTAAACACATGTTTAGATAAAGGTACAGTTCAGAAAACAATGTTTAGTACTTTGAAATGAACAATTGAAAATAAAATAAATGTTCATTAATCACTTTTTTTCTTTAAAACAAACTTCTGTGTAGAAAAAAAATGAATGCGTTGCATGTTAGTAGACAATTTGAAAACAACGTTAACATTTTAAAGGTCATTGTGGTCTTTGGTGCCTTGAGTGACTAGAATGTGAAAGAGAAAGGTAAAAAAATACATTGTGCTGTAACTGGAAATATATGTGTTTGTATAAAAATCATTTTACTGTCACAAAGAAAGTCTGACATTCAGCTTGTTGATATTGTTCAAGCCTTTTTGTTTCTGGGTAAAAGATCACAGCTTTAAATCACTGCTTGCGATTGATATTTCACAGCTTCTGTTGTCTCTGCTGAGAAGTGAACATTTTCTTCTACACATGCAAATAGAAAGAGAGCACCTGTGACCCATGAAAGAAATCTACCTTTGCTGCGGTGTTCTGTGTATGATGGAGCAATACTGACCTCCAGTGTTGGAAGAGTTTTACAAATCAACATTTTTGGTCAAACTGTAGCAGAAATGATACAAAAATCCAAGAAAGACATCCCACTCATAATCCACCTTCTGTTATAAAGAGAGTTAAAGAGTTAGCTGCTATTCAGGAGCATAGCATCAACATCACGCCTCCTGAATACTGAGTATCTAACTCTAGAAATATCCAATTTACAACCTCAAATCCGATGAAGGAAGAATAGTCTCGACACAGAATAGTCACACATTCAGAGAACCCACAAGCTTTTTATATTTCTCTAAAAATCATGCAAGGTTGTAAATGTTCACAGTAAAGGATCCATTTACTTTATTTGCACAGAATTTTTCTTTATTTGCACATTTACTTTGTTTGCCCAGACACTTGTTTAGTGATGTCCAGTCTTGATCCAATGTTGATATCCTGCATCCAGTTTCCTAAGAATGGCCTTCTATGTGGGACACAGCTTCTGACTTCACATCAATTAATTTCTCTTCAACCAGTCAATGTCCTGGCCTCAAATGAAGGAGAAAAACCCTGAAACACACCCCATTCCTAAACCCTCATCAATAATAATCAATGGCTAATGTGTTGGGTGAGATAAAAATGAATTAACCATGTGGCAATCTCTAAGCTGGTCTCATTGACTTCCCAAATGGACCGTAGAATAAAATGTATACAGCGCTATGCAAATTTTTCAGGAGTATATCAATGTGAGTATGAGTGGTGGCTAAAAAAATATGCAAGGCTCATCCAACTCGAGTGCGTCCAAAATAAAATTGACTCGAAAAGATTTCTGCACAGTTGCTGCTGCTTTTGCTCCAACTCCAGTTGACAGTTGGTAGTGGAACATTTAGTTGAGAAGAGATTTCAAAGACCACTATGATATTGTTTTTAATATGAATTAAATAAATACATAATTTTTGACCCAATAAAAGAAGTATATAGGAAACCCGATGGGAAACAATGCTTTACCAAGCTTAACCTTCCTCCTGTGCTCACCTAATGCTTTGGTTCTGACCTATGCATCAAACCAGCCATAAAATAAATTAAAAACAATAAGATATCACCCAGTTTGTTTCTTGTTAACCTGGGTCTTTTTTGTCGGTATACTTCTAAAATGAACTTCAAATGAATGAATTTACCTCACATGTCTGGACAGAAATGTCTTTGTTTGTTTTATTTAAGTGCAAGAATACTGGAAAACCAGAAAAATGACAATCCCACAATTAGGAAACGGAGATTTCAGTTGTGGCTCAGATTTTTTAATTGTATTTTTATAACAGGGTCAAAACTAACCCTAACAACACAAAGATCATAGTTTCAAACTGAACATTTTATAATGTACTGAAAATATTTTTTTGTTTTATTTTGCTTGACTTCAAGTTTTGATTCAATAAACAAGTTTATATGATTTTTTTAAGCCATTTAAAATTTAAAATGAATCGGTGCTGACCCTAACATGAGAGGAAGGTTAAAGGAAACCTTGTGGAAGTTCCCACATATCGTGAGGCAAATAGTTGCATTTAACCTGAGTTTTAACAACTGTCTCTACTAAACCTCACACCACTGGAATGACCGTTTAGCTTAAAATATAAGCCATTTTATATTTTACAGTATCCTTTCTTGGTTAACAAATCTTTTCTAAGATGAATAGAGGTAGTTAAATGAGTCTCCTAAGGGAAGGCCACCCTTACTCTAATTAAACACTTATGCTGTGACCTTATTGTGCCAGCTCGTTGCCGGAGTATCCTAATTCATCTTCTGGCTTTATGTCAAACCAGATTTACCTTCTCCAGTTTACAAAGAGAAGCAGAAAAAGATGCAAGGTCATTACCACGGAGGGCCCAATTACATGAAATAATCTCCATCATAAAAACAAGCTCTGTGGAGATTTCACCTAGTGACATGCAATACCTGCAGCATTGTGTGTGTGCGTGTGTCTGTGTGTGAGGATGCAGCCGAGATACGTAATATAAGATATTCTCATTGCGATCAGTAATCAACAACTTGATCATGATGGGGTCATTTTTCTCAGGACAGTGAAGTAATTAAAGCACAGCTTGAGAATCAATGCATCATCATCATACCGTGCATTGTAGATCTTGTGGCTTCTTGATATTGATCAAAAAGCTGATGTTCTATTTTAAAATCCCTATTCTTTCAAAAAGAACTAATCCGTGGAACTTTCCGTGGAAGTGATTTAAACTTTCCGTGGAAGTGATTTAAACTCTATTTGTCAAATAGGACTTTTTCCGTTACAATAAATCTTCAACCGTCCGTCTGTCCTCTGGGGTTCCACAAGGCTTGATTGCTGGACCAATACAGTTTCCGTTGTATGTACTGCCACTAGGGTCCATTATAGAGAAATATAAAGCATTTTACCATTTTATTATCTCAGAAATTAAACAGACATCATTTGAGATTTCTTGTCTGGCTGGGTACCAGTTGGCACACGAACCGGACATTGGGGATCACTCACACTATTAAATATGCAACTAAATTCATATTTCCTTAAATTACTTAAAACATTGATCAGGTGTGTAACGGTCTCTACACCACAATCCAAATTGAGATTCACACTATTGTTCAGATGGCTTCTCGGAAATATTGATGCAATGATGCTCCCTTCCTGAAGATGTTGTTTGCAGTACAACAGATGCACACTGCACCACATGGGAAACAGGAAAGAAGAAGACGACACATTGAGTGGTTAATACTGTTGGTGGCTGATCACAGGGAGCTGTTTGACAAAAATGTGGAGAAAACAGGATTTGTGGCACTATTTCATTCCTGTTTCCTGTACGAAGTCGCTATGAAAATGTAGGATGAGTACGTCATCAAAAGAGCCAGCTTTCATTGGTCGTTCTCCTTGATGCATTATGACAGTACAAAACTCTTTTTAATTGGCACCACTTGTTCGGACCAATGCGTGATGTCCAGTTTGCACCTATGGGTTTTGATTGAGGCACGTTTGAAGAGGTCTTTAGAAGAAACACTGTCAGGTCTCTGGAAACAAGGAGTAAGAGAAAGCAATATTTGTATTTGTAAAAAATACTTGTTGACCAGACTTTAAGAGTTGTACTTTATTGAATTTGTAATGTTTTTTTGTAGAATATTTGATGCGGCAACGTGACTAGAAATATCAACGATTATTAAATTTTTGATTCCAATTCAAGACACATTTATGAGAACAACTGTGTCTGGTCAATATAGGCAACAAAGTCTCATTTTTAAACAATTGTTTCTGATGGCTTCCCGAAAAAATTTTCCTTGGCTCAAAAATGGTTGAAAAGCACTGATCCACTTTTTCCACTCTCTTAACTCTTTGTAAAGCACCTTGAATTACTAAGGTGAATGAAATGTGCTATAGAAATAAACTAAGCTTGCCTTTTTTGTTTTAGAAATTTCCCAGTAGCCGCGTTAATGCAGATAACTCTATGAGATTGTTCAATATAAACCGACCATTATTCATTCAAGAACTTGGTTTGGGTTCATTTTAATTCAACAATGTGGCTGTTCATTTTTACTACATTTGAAACGTATTTCACAAGTTCACCACCAGGGCCTGCCTTGTAGTGGGAGCGTGAAGTCATAACACAGAAATACTGGTACCAGGAAAAGCAATGACAATAGAAGAGATCACAACTGACGAAAATAGTAGGAATAGAAGGGCACCGGTGATTAAAGTAAACCAAATGAATTAAGGGAACTTGGTTTTCTGGTGAGTGTGGGGTCTGGTGGGGCGTGGTGTGATTGTGGCTCCAGGGGAATTGGCTGCTGATTGGATCAGTAATTTCAGGTGACTGTGGCTTATGGAATGACTATGCTTTGTGTCAGAGTCTGCCCAGTCTGTCAGAACACATCTGTTGTCTTTACTTTGAGTAAATTGACAGAAATATTCTAAAGCCACATGAGAGGGGTTACAGTTTTTCCTCTAAGTGTTATAATATCAGAACAATCATATCTTATTAGATCAGTAACAGAAAGTAACACAGGAAATCATTTAACTGACATCAGAGCACCGAATAGGACTCGTCCAATGCTGTACGCATTTGGATGTGTTTGTATGAAAGCCACTGTAAGTGCTTTAGTTTTTTCTATATAATTTGTGTTTTTATCTTGATATTAAAGTGGCATTGAGATGCAAATTACAGCAAAAACTGAGTCTTGTTTGTCTCTGTATTACTGTATGATCCTGACACAGCAGTGAGGTGGGTTTATAACAGGGTTGAGAAATTCCGAAAAAAGTTTAGAGAAGTCTCAAGCCTCATCTTCTGTCCACTTGAGTACATCAGTATAAATGTGGCAAATGATAAGCCTCATTAGATTCGGAGCATCACTCAGGCTGTGATTAAAGCCAGTAGCTCAGTTGCTGTGGAGGAAGCATTAGTCCCTCTTGATATCTAGAGTAATTAATGTATGGTAAACAGATGTTGAAAGAGGTCAGCGGGCATTAGACAGGTGTGAAAGCTGGTGATTGTAATGGGCAGCATATGGAGGCGTGATAGATGAATGTGGATCTTCCTGTGACAGCTCATGACATGTTCTCTTTATGACCCTCCACAAAGTTCAAAGAATCTTTTGGCTTGTTTATGCAAGTTATCTTCTTCTTTTTGATAATGTACGTACACTACATTGACACTATACAATTATTTGCATAGTGTCTGTGATGTTGCCTATAGGTTTGGGATAAAGTGCTTGGCAGCTCAAATTGGATGAAAAGCATTAAGTTTTGAATAATAAAAAAGGCATTTCAATGGACAAGCCAAACTAGTTTCGGGGGGAAAATGAGAGAGTTAGAGAGTTTTTTTTATTATTATTATCTTCCAGGGGAGCTCAATCCAAGCCTTACATAAGTTGTCTCCACCACTACCACCTCATCACCATTTCTACACCAGAAACAATGCTTTCATTAGTGGATTCATTAATGTACGAATTTATGAAATTCTCCCTCGTGGATGGCTCCCCTGTACGCTTACATGCCAAAGAGTTTGCAAACTCTTGAAAGACTGGTGTCAGTGTCAGTGTCAGGGGTCACACTTCTGGCACAAGCCTCAAGCCAGCTGTTGAATTTAAGATTTAGTCGTTTATTATTACGAATTAGGATGGAACTTAATTTGTTGAATATGTTTAGATTTTAAAAAAAGTTCATAAACCCTAACGTCCTTATGTCAGCATTATGTAGTTTAAAGGGGCTTCCCAAGTATAAAAATACATATATAATATTTTATAATAAAAATATATTCATAATATATTATGACCTTTTCATATCACAATAAGCATAGTAATATGAAAGCAATAAATTCAAGTCAAGGCAAGTATGTTAAGCACATTTCCTACACTATAGAATGATTCAGAATGCTTTACAGGAAAAATACATGGTTTAAATGGAAATGATCTACAAAAAAAGTCGACATAACTGTAAAAAAGATGTGAAGCCATTCAAAATAAATATGTGATAGATTACAAGCAATTACAAGCAATAAACAGTTTTGTAAATTGCTAAAGAAAGAACTAAACAGAAAATAAACGGCAACATCTGTTGGGAGCGCTCAACAAATTCTCTCAATAAATTCTGATTTTTATGGGGAGCTCAGATAAAAGTCACACTTTTCAAAGTGTTATTGAGTTATTGATGTTTGTGTAAACAATTGACCTAAAATGATTCAAATCTTAAAATACACAAAAAAATCCGAACTAAATCTGTTTGAGATCAAACTTTGAGATGTTTGATATCCACGGTTGTAAACATCTGTGCTCATATCCAGCATCAATTGAATCATTGAGGACCCTGGGGACACACCAGTATCCATTGCATGCGTATTTCACCCTGATTTGTGAACACGGGTATAATCCAGTTCGCAAAGAGGTTGATTCCAAAAGTTTCCTTTGGCACCACGGCATCTATGGTCCTCAACATTGCCCATTACTTTTCTTCAAAGGAGCTTGAACAGCACATCTTGAGCCCCAGTCTTCTTTAAAATAAATAGATTTTTACAGCAGATCTCACCTTGGTTGTAGAGTTTGGCTTCTCTTCGCCCAGATTTAATCCTCATACACAGCTGTTTCTGTTTCAATTCATTCAACGTGGTTTCAATCTACTTGTGGATCACAATTACTCTACAAAATCTCTAACTTTGTGCAAGTATCCCCATATAAATGTACGCTGGTTTGAAGTGCAAAAGGAAGTAACAGCAAAAAAAGATTTGGTTTTGAAGTCTCTTTGGTTTACAAAAACAAGCAATTATCTCTAATATTTCTGAACACATTCTTTGTTTATAGCATTTTCTACCTGAAGCTTTTGCGTAATGCTGTAGTTGTTAATTAAAATGTAAATATCACCAAAAAAAATCAATCTGGTTAAAATCATGAAATCTTATTTTTTCACTCCATTAGTCATTTTCATGGAGAGATGTTGTAAGCGAGCTTTGTTTGCAAACGTGCTCTTTAGAGGGATTTTGCTGTACTTACTGTAGAACATTTTCAAACTCTAAAACCATAAATTGATTTGTTTCCCTTAAAAGCGTATTTTGATCAACTATCAAAGTCCGAGACATTGAGTCGACTCAATCGAATCACTTAATAAACTCTATAGCTATAAACAATTCCCTAAAAGCTATTCCTTGCTACAGAGGTTTTTGGCTGCACCTCACGAGCCAGCAAATCTTCAGACTTTGGTCACGTAATCCAGTTTATGTAGACAAGATTAGCAACACACTCTCCCATTAATTAGAACACCTTTACTTTCTTATCCCCATAAACAAAGCCCCCTTTTTACACATGGTGTGACCCACTTATTTCCACTCTGAAAAGCACAGGGTTAAACGGATCACTGAGCAGCCAGACACCAGAACATTATACACGAGCTGTGATCCAGCTTGTTCTCGTCAGTGTTACAAATGGTGGAGCTGATCTGGGATAGAGGGCTTTTCTTGGTCGTAGAGTATATTAATGTGTTCCAACATGGGTCATTTCATAACCTTTGGACACTTACAAACTCATAAAAAGGGAAAGTGCTGTAAAAGCTAGACCATGAAGGACAACACTTACAATCCAAAGCACCAGGGGATGAACTGCACAGGGTGTGGGATGGAAAAGATGAGAAATATGAAGGGTGTGGAGGGGTCAGAGAATCAAGCAAATTTGCCATGGAATTTGCCTTCTCCCAAGACCTTGAACAAAGCCTGCTTAATTTATTGGCTCGGCAAATTGCTGAATGTGAGAGAAAGCATGTGGTGAAGAGAGTAGGAAGGGTTTCAGCTCCGAGCTACTGGTTTAGAACATCCGGGACCACCTTCATTAGCTAGTCACACCCTTAGTTTTGACATTTCACAACTTGTTATGCAGCTTTCTAATTGGCATGACAAATTGAGCAAAGCTTTTAACTGTCATGGCTGAATGGTAAATCGTGATCTGCCAGCGTGTGTTTGTCCTTGGAGTTTATTTTGTCTTTTATTCCTTATTATTCCAGTCCACCAACGGCTAATACAAATAAAATATGCAAGTTATTACAGTGGCCTATAATCATTTTCTCACTCGGTGAAACATGTCATTAAGAATGTATTTGTTTAAGCAATCAATTTTAAAAATGTAAATTAAAATCTAGGAAAACTGTTACGGAATACTTGTCACTAATATCAAAGGTGGTTTCATACCGCAATTTCAATACGTGCTAAAAAAGACTGTTTATTAATAAAACACAAAGCCAATTGTTTAGCAATTTTAATTTAACTTTGCTGTTTTCCATCCTTTTGATTCATCTTGTATACCGGTTTTGTTTTCTGACCTTTAATCTTGGATTTTCCTCTCCTGGGAGGCATGTGACATGTTTTTTCTTGCTTTTAAAGGTTTTCTGTAACCAAGAATAAAATTGGAATGAAAGATGAGAATATCATATTATTATAGAGAAATAGAGCTTTGTATATTGTTCAGAAACAATTACGAACTCAGACTTTTTCTTCCTAACCATGTTTGGTTAACTCCTATGTTTTAGTGTGCTGATTGGGCAATGCAGAGTTTCAGCCGCCTCCATTGCTTTTTATATTACTGTCAAGTTTGGAGGTCACTGTGGGGTTTATTGAAACGCTTCTAATACTGAGCTACTTCTTGATTTCCCTGGATGTGTGGTTTTAGTCATGAAGATTGACGTGACTCATATTCAAAGCTGTGTGATATTTGTCAGATTTTGAAAGTTTTGTTTCCTCTGAACAGCGGCACGGTGGCACAGTGGGTAGCACTGTGACCTTTCGGTTCAAAGGTTGTCGGTTTGTGGTGACCTTCCTGGAAGGAGTTTGCATGTTCTCCCCGTGGGTTTCCTCTGGGTACTCCGGTTTCCCCCACAATCCCAAAAACATGTGGTTATGTTAATTTATTTTGTCACGGAGGTCTGCTGGTGCCCATCTCCAGTGCACACTGGGCAAGGGTACACCCTGGACAGGTCACCAGTCCATCGCAGGCCAACCTTTTCTCACACATCCACACCTAGGGGGAATTTAGATAATTCAATTAGCCAAAAGCATGTTTTTGGGATTGTGGGGCAAACCGGAGCATCTGGAGGAAACCCACTCAAGCACTGGGAGAACATGCAAACTCCTCGAACTGCCAACCTTCTAACTGGATGGCCGCAGTGCTATGCACTGCACCGTGCCGCCCCGTTAGGTTAATTGAATAATCTAAATTCCCTTTAGGTGTGAATATGTGTGTGTGTGTTGCCCTGACGATCCAGGGTGTACCCCCGCCTCTCGCCCAATATGCGCTCAAGATAGGCACCAGCAGACCCCTGTGACCTTGAAAGGGAATAAGCAAGTTGGAAAATGGAATGGAATTAATGAATATTTCCTCTGAAAAAATAAATGGTAAAAAAAATATTGTATGACTATATTGTAAAAACAATGATTGTAAACAAGAAAAGAATACCAGGCAAATTACTAATGATAATTACAGTATCTTTATAGGAGTTAAAGGATTAATACGCATGCTTCACATACAAGGATAATAATGTTCACCTCTAATTAAAATAACATTTGCTTAAAATAAAAAACTGTGTGCACCCTATTATTAATGTAGATGTGTATTTCACTAATAAACCTAAGTTGGAGAGTTTCAGTTACCAACATTTATATCAAAATATGGATCCCATGTCTGCAAAACTGACATTTTAAACAAAATATTTAGAGCAAATTGATATTGAATCGTATCAAAACCATAAAAAATAATCGAATTCAATTGTTCACATTATCCAGCCCTAGTACGTCTTGATTTCAAACGCTTGAAGGTCTTTATCAAACTTTACAAGGGGACTGCACATGCAGTCCAAGATTGTAATGTATGTCGGTGTAGTATATTGCTACTGTAACTGTGTAGTTTCAACCATCACTTTCTTAGGTCCCAATTCACCTTTTTCTAAACAGAGTTCAGAGATGTTTAAATGCTCAGCGCCAATCTTAACAATTTTGCACATTGCAGTGGTTTAAAAGCATAAATGAGATGAAAACTGTCAACCAGCAGTCTTCCACATAGTTGTGTAGCCTACAGAACTATACCGGGAGACAATTTAAAGGCTTTTGGATGTGTTTGAGTAATTTAGAATTTTGCAACAGGTGTCTTCAACATGGAACTTTTTCAAAATATTTACATTTTCTGAGATACTGAAATTGGGATAGCGAGACTTTTCAATGGAACAGTCAGGACCAAAATAACTGAAACGTGAGAGTGAAAGCACCTTTTATTTGTGTTTGTCTGTACTGTCCCAAGAATAAAAAAAATCATTGTTTTATGACAATAAAGCCTATTCAGTTTTTTTTTCTTTTTTGTTTCTTTTTTTGATAAAAGCATGTGTCTGCATTGCAGCTTTATTTTAAAAAATGAGCTAATGAGCTTTTCTTGATGATGAGGGTGTTCTCTTTGCCCTTCGCTCTCTATAACGCAAAACAACTACCCGACCGAGTTTGATTAATCACATTCAGTATTTTGGGGTGTTTGCCAATGACCAGGGTCCTCATTAGGGCTGTTCCTGATTGGTATGCCATTAATGAAACTCCATCTGGTGGTCACCCCTAATTATTTTCTTTTTGTTTTCTAATGTATTCATCGGTTAATTATCACACAGGTAAATGCATTTAATGAGTGAAGGGCTGATCTGAGATTCATTAAGAACACAGAAAAGCAAAAGGCTAATTGCTACAATATTCTGTCTGCTTCCTCATTAGGTTGACCCGGAGGTTCTGGCTGTGGGATGCAGAATGCAGTCATAACAAGAAGCTGAGATATAAAGGAGGAATGTAATGACTGCCCTGTGGATGATAGATCAAAAAGTGGGTTTGTATAGGTAAGCAGGAAGTGTTATTTTCTTGCCTCTAAACATGGATGTTTGGGGTCACAACATACATATTAGGCCAGGAAAAAATGTGTATTACCAATCAAAAGAATAAACTTGATAGTATAGTTACATACTTCCTATCTATTAACTGACTTGAAAAGAAAAATATTACTATGTTTATTCCAAAAAAAACTTTGATTATTCTGAGAGGGATTCGGTAATGTTCACAGTGGACCAAGAGTCACAGGTTTTAGAAATAGCAGATAACTCCCCGAAATCTTTGCAAATCTGTGCTCACCGCAGTGTTAACAACAAGACACACAATACGACAGTTCCTCACCAGTGAATGGTGGTCCCTAATGGGCGTACCACTGTCAGACCACGTGACCGGTCATCTACGTCATAGAGGTTAATAGTACAATAGTAAGGGCTGATAATGCACGTACATTTTTAATTACTGGTTTACTTTTCATTCAATTGTTGGCTAGAAGGACATTTCTCCATGCAGGAAAGTCAGTTGGGCATCTGAGGTCTGATTTAATGTGCTGTGAACACATACAGGTACAGAGGCCTTGGTCAGCAGTCCGTTGGGCTGTTCATTCTGTTTATCGCTGGTCGCTGGGGATTGCATTGAAGCGAGTGAGTGTGAGTCGAAATGAGACTTCATTATGCCTCCGGCTACTTATCCTCGAAAAACGTTTGGTAATTTGTACATGGAGCCAAATCCTCAAGCGGGCGTACACCGCAACTCAATGCAGAGAGGTTTGATTCACAGCAGTAAAGAAGCGTGACCAATTACAGCCTTTCTTTCCTTCCCTGAGCACACCACAAAAATTTCACTCACCAACCATAATCCAATTCTGCTGGAATCTCCATAATGACACCCTAGAAAGCATTACAGCACCAGCTCTGCAATAGCCAGGAAAGCAATAGAGAGAAAACCCGCTGTTGTGGGTTGTTTGTTTTGTTCTGGAGCAAGTAGTTTACTATGCCTCTAATCTGACCTTTTCCTCAGAGGTAACTAATGAGCCATAGTAGATGCTTCCTTTCATGCCTCACATAAGAAAAACAGATATGTAACACCTCCACTGGAAAGGAAATATTTTGGTCCACTAAAACAAAGTGTTGAAGGTGACTCACACAGTTCTCTTGTCCTAACTAGATCACTTTGGTTACCTCTAAGCCAAAGAATTCTTAGAGGAAGATTGTTCTATTGAATTTTAAAGCCTTGGTGGATTCCCTCTTTGGCTCTAAACCCTCTAGGGCTCAGAGTTCAGTTGATTCTGAGCTGTATCTGACTCTCTTTCTAGTGACGGACTGACGAAACAGTTTGCATCTTCAGAAAACAAATTCAAAGTGAATAAACACCAACAAATAAAGGGAACATTTTCACAAATGCAAATCTAACTCCTGTTTAGGGAGAAAGACACTTCAAATAGAGAAAAACTCTAGAGAGAAACGTGCGGCAAATAGAACAGACCACAATGTTATTGTATCAAGGGAAGTTAAAAGGGATTTCCCCGTTCAGGATCTATTTAATGATTTTTTTTCAGTGGTGACAGCTCTAAGGGGGCACACACAGTAGATGAGATGAGTTGTTTTAACCGAATCATCCTGATCATGTGATTTTATTGAGTTTGAACTAATTTGTTTCATAACGATTTGGTAGTCGACACTTCTCCATTATTGACCCATTGTTGTGATTGGGTAAATAGATCCTGGAGGGGTTTATCACATTAAATCCCATTGGTGCCGCCTCAAAATTCTCACATTTTACTTATCCCTCAGAAATCTTTTTTGAGTGTTTTTTTACTACTTTACATTTTTTTACAACTTTTTATTATATTAAAACAGTTTTTTGGGGCAATGCTTGATATATATTTTTTTACAAATATTTATTTTTCATTACATTATACAACAATTCCACAAAAGATCTGAAATAATACATTTCAGAGTATTAAAATGTATTTTATTTACTTACTTATTTATTTATGTATTTTTTGAGAAAAGATGTTTTATTGTTATGTTAGGTTTATAACAAAAAATCAAAGTGTTTAGACAAAATTAGAAAATCATAAATCCCCAAAAGAGCAAAGACAAGGTCAAAAGCCACCAGAAAGAACTGATTTGGGGTCTGGTAAATGAAACTGAAAGACAGTCTCACATTTTTTCACATTTTAATTTCAATTACCTGTGTCATAACTCTTGTATTATAATTTAAAACCAAACATATCAAAACTAGTAACCTTTTTGAAACCTACACATTACATTTGAAATCAAAATATGTTCATCATTCCTATTTAATTCAAAACAGCGGTACCAGCGGTGTTATTGGTACCAGTTTGTGCAGAGACTTCTAAGGGTTAAATTCTCTTACCATAGTGAGGTAATTCTCTGTCCTTACTTTCTCTACTGTTAGGGTTGGCACCAACAAGTTTTACATTTTACCTACATAATATAACCCTCAAAAAGTCATAAACTCTATGTTGTGTTGTTAGGGTCGGTTTGACCCGGTTATCTTAATAATACAATGATAAAGCAGAAATTGAGCTTACACAATGAAAAGCCTGCTCCTCTCCTAATCTTGGGATTTTTCATTTACCAGTTTACCTGCACAAAAGAAAGCAGACAGACATGTGATGTGAATTTACTTATTTGAAGTTTTTTTACCATCTAATGAAATTGAGGGGTATGCTGACAAAAAAATGCTCAGAAAACCAAGATTTCATTGATGAGGGGCACAAGGTAACTGAGAGATGGGAAACAAACTGGATGATACCTTATTATTTTAGTTTATTCTGTATCTGATTTGATACATGGGTCAAAACTGGTCGTTAACATAAGAGATAATAACAAAAAGTTAACACAAGAAGAAATTTAAATATGCAGAACATGATTTCAAAAGTGATTTTCTCTGTGTAAAGAAGTGTATAGTTATTCTCAAAAACTTAGCCACTAAGAATTATTTATGAAGAAAACACACTGCTTCCCAACTGAAATGCTGATGTGTTTGCTCCTAAATGATGGTTTGTTGTTTTCTCAAATATCATTTTTAAGTATTCATTTAAAGCATGGGCAGCACGGTGGTCCAGTGGGAAGCACTGTGGCCTTCCATTTAGAAGGTTGTTGGTTTGAGGCCCACCGGTGACCTTCCTGGAAGGAGTTGTTCTCCCTGTGCTTGAGTGGGTGTCCTCCGGGTACTCTGGTTTCCCCCACAATCCTAAAAACATGTGGTTCGGTTTAAATCTCCAATGTTGCCCTGAGATGGACTGGGGACCTGTCCAGGGTGTACCCCCACCTCTCGCCCAATGTGCGCTGGAGATAGGCACCGGCAGACCCCCATGACCCCAAAAGGGAATAAGGGTGTTGGAAAATGAATGAATTTAGAGCATGTACCAGCTACCTGTTAAGTCACCTCTATTTCAGCCTTGGAATTCCGATCTCACCAGTGGACAGAACCATTGTGCAATTGGATTTTTGCATACATTGTCCTAAAATTGGCATAAAATGTTTGAGAGATTGTGATGAGCGGTTTAAAAATTGGCCTCAGAAGTAAGTTATTATGATGCTAATACATATGAGGGAGAGAGTGTGTTAATCCACAATTAAAATAAGCAAAATGGCATGAAAACTTCTGCATGTAAATGACCCAGCCATGGCAACAAAGTGGGGGCAAAGGCAAAAGTTAAGGTCTAGGAGTTGTTTAGGCACTCTCCAGTCTATAAAAATCCATGAAGGGAGCTGAAGGTTCAAGTTGCCACACAGCCTCCAAACCTTAATGACTGCAAAGATTTGTAAAGAGACAAAATCCTTCCTGAGGTGTGTGCAAACCTACCTAGAAGACGTCTGACCTCTGATTGCTACCAATCATCACGGGTCAAATGTATCTCACAATATATACTACACATCCGCAAACAAAATCATGTTGATGAATCTGAGCATTTGCGTGTCAGAATTGATTCTGTTGAAGCTACTCTACTCTATTTGGCTCTATTTAATCGATGTGGTCTCCAGGAGAAAGTGATGAGATTGATGAAAGCAATTTGAAAAGTCGTGTTCAATATATCATGGTTTAATTGAATCGCTTTATATTAGTCTAATATAATCTGGAGTGTAAAGAGCGTTCACTAGTTGTGAAAAGCAATTCGCTGACCCTTTGGGGACACAAGATCAAGCATTGTACTGACCTTTCACTGAAATGAAGCCTTGTTCAACGTTAGGTATAGTTACCATAGCCAAAAACATACCGATACTGATGCAAAATCATAAGGTAGTCATTGAAACATGATGTTTAAAGGAACATCTAGAGTTAATGTAGAGATGGAAACAAAACGAGCTCAATTTCCAAGGCTATTGTGGTCATTTCTAAATGTGGTGCTGTCTGTGATTAAATTAAGACCATTTCTGTGCGGTGCATATTAGCGTTCCATCTCGCTTCACACTGGCACATAAAAACTCATTACCGGAAGCTGAGATAATTTCACAAACCATTCCTCCATTTAAATGGTAATAAATTAGAGACTGACCAATTTATTGAGCTCTATCTCCGTCACCAAAAAAAATCCAATTTAAATCCAACTTCACCTTTCAAATGAGCATCACACCCATCTGCACCTGTAGAGAGAGAATAGAGATAAAGACATTCTTATTTCAAAGGGTTTGCTGAAAAATGTTAACTTTTTAATGAAGATTTCTCACTATTAATAACAGAATTTGAGAGCCAATCTTAAGAGATTTTCAAGATCATATAGCTCCATAGATTCAAAGGTTTTGGCTTTTACAAGCATCTCCAGGCATAACATTGTTTACTTATGTCAGCAAACAGAGATTTGAGGGTTTTAAGAAGCGACAAGAACCTTTACTGTACGAAGGAATCAGTCGGCATTTGTCTGTAAATGCTGAAGGACAGTAAGACTTTGGAAACTTTTGAAATGGTGTATGAAAACAGATCTTTATTCAGATCTTTATTCCAGTAAATGCATTTACTGTCTTTTAAGTCTTCGTTTAGCGTGGAAACTAACCACTGACGAGGTCCAGCTCACATTAGTTGGAATACAAATATCAAATGCACTTAATACTTTAGTGTAATAAACTCACCTGCTTTCCTGTGGAGGCCATGTCACCATGACAGTCAGGCCAGAGAATTAAAGCGCATTTCTTGTCTATTTAATTGATTTTGATACATTGTTAAACTAACTGCATTCTCAGCTTCTTTTTTTAATGTTATATATTTATTCGTTATATTCCACAACATCCACAGCAATCCTGAAATTTTTCAGAACGAACCGTTTTTATGTTTTATAAGTAAAATCTAAAATGTTGAGACACAATAAAATATCCTAACCCCCCCCCCAAAAAAAAAAAAGTTAAAAACAATATGAAAATTGTATTTAACAAACAAACCTTTCCTAAACCTTACCCTACACTGTACTTGTACTTTTTGTTCCATTGTGTTTTTTGTGCCTGAACTTTGAAAAACACAAGCCATATCACAGGTCTTGTACTTCCATGGGTTTTCCTTTCTTTTCAACACTAGATGGCACCGATTTGGGGTCAGAAAAATGAAACAGATAGATGTACATTACAATGTATGTCATAACTCACAACCGAAAATATTTAAAAATAATAACTTTTGAAACCTACACATGATATTTGAAATAAGAAATGAACAATAGCTGCGTTTTGTCAATCCTACTTAATTCAAAACAGCTGCTATGACTGGCACAGACTTAAAATATTCTTTTCTTAGAAACTCACTTGCTTTCTCATGGTGACTAGGTCAGTATGACATACACGCCAGTGTACTAAGATGTATTTTCATACATTTAGCATTTCATTCAATGCTATATTATGTTAAATTGAACTCCAAAACGTGGACTTGGCCATTCATGGGATTGCAAATAATGAAATTAATGGGATGGCAAAATCTCAGGGTTGGTCTGATGAAAAAGCCCAAATCAATATTTCTTAGTGTAGTCTTTTCAAAATAATGTTTGTTTCTTAAAAACTCAACTGCTAGGTCGGCATGACATGCAGGTCGGTGTAATAAGTGTATTTCAATAGATTTCATTATGTTAAATGTTGTTTTATGTCAAATTGCCAGTTCCTACTTGGAATGTGCTTGGCAAATGAGATTGGAAAATGTAATTTTGTATGTATCAGTTTATGTCTTTTATGGGGATAAAAGCATTTATGATTTATTAGATCAGATGCATAATGGGTGACATGATTAAATCATGTACATTTATTTTTTGAGGGTTTGAGTGACCTACAAAGGGCTGACTGGAGCCTCAGAATAAGGTGATAACATACTCCTCACTTTACTGTCAATCGTTGAATTATACTGTTGAATAGTTTAATCATTTGAAATTTCCCAAATGAATATTTTCACAAATAGAAACATTACAAATGTTTTGATAGAATGGCTTGTTTGGACCTTATCGCTGGACCATGTTTACACTTCCTCCTGCACCTTGGCATGACATATGGGCACAGAGGCCACTAATTCCTTCTTTATCTATCCTCTGTGGCAAACTGTTGGAAGGTAATGAGGCTCACTGGGTGCTTTTTCAACCCCGGCACATGCACCATGCTCCCTTGCCCGTGCATGGGGATGCCACAGACGTAATTACAGTCAAACAATGACAACAAGAAAAGGAATAAAGGCAGGGGCCTACAGGGCATGATCTTTTCCCCTTAGCATGCATACTCAGCACTGGGACCTAAGCGATCTATGGAGACCCAAACATCCAGATAATGAGGAGCAACTAGAAATATGGTGTTCTCCAAATAAAGCCCATTGGCACACAGTCCAGAATGCACAGCCATATAAACCTCTGGAAGCCTAATTATTTTTATTTTTAGGCAGAAAATGTCATTGAATTATCTGAGCTTAATCCATCTCAACACATGAAGTGAGCCACTAATATGTAATATCAGATTGAAATGTTTAGCTTATAAACTCAATATCGAAAGCACAGGCTAGGTGGCTACTAAATTTAGCAGTTTGGAATTTTATAATGAAAATGCCTGGGGGTTTCATTCATCTGAGTGTCCTTGTTACCAAGTCTCTAAACTTAAAACTCTGCTCTGTTCATTGACTTTGTCTCTCTCTCTCTCTACCTGTCTATGGCATAGTGTGGCCGCAGTGTGTGGCTACTATTTGCTTTTTAAGAAATAAGCCCGTTTCTGATTAATTATTCTTTAGATTCATTAGAAAACTGAATTTCAAGAGTGATTGAGGTTTTTAACGGACACTTAATTTTGATCAGTTCTGTACTAGAACCCTATACTTACACTGTTCTTACAATACAAAAGTAAATAAATGCAATCGTAACCTTGCTGTAAATCATAGACTCTAAAAACTTGATTTGTAATTTTAAACATGAATTTGAGAACGACTTCTTTGAATTTGATCGTTGGTAGCATAAACTATATTTCTCACCACGTGATGACATCACTAAGTTCTGTTCAGTGTAGCTGTCAATCACATGGTCCGCCTCATTTTTTTGGGCAAAATGGAACCATCCTGAAACACAAGAAAATTTGAGCCAAAAGAACAACCGTTGAACTTTGTTCACTGTATAAATATCTTTCAAAATCATTAAAACTCTTTGTGTAAATAACAATTTCTGAGGAAATTATTTTTAAACTTGCATTGGCCTGAAATCATTCTGCATCTAGTACCATGGGGACGCTGTGGTTTGGCTTCACTCCGCTGACCATGTGAGACACACTTGCTGTAAATAACAAGTGTTGATCCTGGTTCTTGCAATATCTTCTCTGGAATTTGGATTGTCACCAGTAAGCCTGCAGCTCAGATTTAAAAACATTAATGTATAATCTACATGTATATGCCCTCTATTAATTGTAATCCTCTTAACATTAGTCCAAACAAGCCGTTAACATCCATTGAAATTCAATGAACATTTATCTGCTTGAGTCTGCAAGGAGGCGGAGCTTATCAATAGTTCAATTGTGAATTCCTTCCATGATGAGGTCACCTCTCTCCTGTGCTGAAGTTGAAAAGTACAGAACTGCTGCTTTCAATACAATCTTTACAAGACTCGTGACCACAATAGTGTTAAAGGACAACATTAGAAGTTAAATGAGAAACAAAAACATTGATCACATCTGTTTACTTATTAAAGGAATTAATCAGCGTATTTTTGAACTCACCCTGTACACAGGCTATCAATCAAATATTGTTCACCCTACAGAGTCGGAATGAAGGAACAACAAAAACATCAATCAAAGGACACTTTGGCACAAATATGATCAAACTCTCATCTTCATGGCTCACAAATACACAAGCTTCCATTATTCAGGAACTCTCATAAGCATACGGAAGATTACACTTTGGTGAGGCGTGGGTCACATCTGAAGATTAGTCACCAGCTTCTCCTTCATTACAAATGCTTACAACCTTGAGGTGCTTTTTCTGGTCTAAATAAAAACAAGGAAGAAAAAAAATCACAATAATCCTGAAGGTTCCATGTTATGCACAGTTGACTTGTTTTTTTATTGTTATGAGTTGTATTTACAGTCGTTTGTGCATGTTTTTGTAATCCTAATCAGATTAACACCAAGAACTGAGAGTTTGAAAAAAAAAAACACACCCATAAGTGTAATAGCGAATCATCTTGTAAGCATTTGACCCCAAAAGTGTGTGTGTTTGGGTTTACAGAGACAAACATATACACAAGTTTAATATATCCACCTGACTGCATTATTACACTTTTCAAAGATGTTTGGTCAAGTTCTAACCATCAGAAGGAGTTTGATTAGAAGGGGGCGTGGAGCAAGCAAAGCAGTGGACAGGAAAGGGGTAAACCGAATGTTCAGATGAGACAGAACACATTAGCTGATTCAAAGATGCTGTTTATGATAAATATCTCATTTCAAAAGTTCTAAAAGGTGCAGAGCTAGACTAGAGGGGGGTGACTTTTATTCTAAATGCATTGAAAAATCCATAATTTTGCCCCATTGAGAAAAAATGTTTCAAAAGAGGCGGCAGACAACTAACAATACCTCTTTTTAAGCAAACAAAATTGGCGTTTTGGTTGGGGTGAGGTAGGCTCTTGGGTAGTATTAGGGGTCAGTCTTCTATTACACTTTCAAAAGCCCAACTGCCAAAGTCAAAGGCGCTCAGGTGAGCTGATGATGGAGCTCAAGCTGCGAGCGTTGGTGCTGCAGAAGCAACAGAAGCGTGTCTGATGTATTCCTGCTGTCTTTCTTCCACTGCATCCAAGGTGACATTGGGGAAAGTGAAGCCAAGGGCAGTGTGATGAAGCCCTCTGCCTTCGCTATTACACTTGGGAGCGCTGGGTCTCGCACTTGTTTTCTCCCTCCTCACTCTCTCTATCTTTTTAATGGTGTTTCTGTGTGCTGCCGCTGCTGCTAAATTTGAGAACCTGTTCGCATTCTATATTAGGACGAGAAGATGCCTTCCATAATTTTGTGGGGAATGTTTCTCATTCTTGATCCATGCTGTACATAAAAAAAAATGGTTCATCATATACTGTGGAAAACCTCACTCCAGCATGCAATTGGGCGAAACCCACCAGGCCAAAGCAGTGGACTCCCAACAGTGAATTAACTCAAGAAGAATCTCTGAAATCTCCAGACTTTATTCTCAAATATAATGTGTGAAGGGAGCTGAAGGTTTCATTAGGATCCATCGACACGCTGGAAGATAGGGACGTGACTAGAAGAGGCGTAACATGATGTTCCTGTAATAGAGAACTTGAAGCTCTCAAAATCACAGATTAATTCAGAATGTTTCTTTTAACGTGATGTTGGTGAAGTTGATTTTCTCATTTGCTCCTCCTGAAGTTGGTCTGGTAAAATTCTATATTATACATGACTCATAGGTCTTATAGACACATCTAAATTAAAATAATTTTCCATTGCAATGATCACCAATAAAAATAAAAAACAAGTAATGCACCTTTATTTTTTTTATTATTATTTTTCAAGTTTTGTGCAAGAAGATTTCACAGTAAAGATCAATGAATGCACTAATCTTTCTCCACATAGATACAAGCAAACTAAAGGCTAAACCAAAGACAAAGCAAAAAGTACATTTCAAGAAAATACTGTTCCAACTGCTGAGGGAAAATGGGAACATTCACACCTGGAGCAGCCGTAAACACAAAACTTTCATTTACACACTTTCAAATCCTTTATTCAACATCAAACCAGACTACTGAGCTGGAGAGAAGCAGTCTAGTAACCTAGTTTCTGTAGTCCTGTGTGTTCTTAACGATCGACAAATGACAAAGAAACAAGAGAACTTACTGAAAAAAGCTGCTAAATCAGAGTTTTGTGATTCACAATTTAAAACAGAACAAAACTATGATCAAACAAACCCAAAAAGTGGAAACAAACACACCCATCTGGAAGAGAAAAAAATTCCAGAAGAAAATAAATGAATAAAAAAAAAAAACCTGTGCAAGTACAGCAAACATATGGTACAGTATTTTACACATTTAACAAACCATTTAAATACAGTACTATGTATTGACATTAATCCTGAGAAGTGTCCATTTCTGGTTCCAATGCTACTGAAAGCAGTTCAGTTCCTCATACGTCCCCTTTCCACAAGAGTGTGTGATACGTTACTGCTTTACGTATGCACTTTACACCCTCCTCCGCCTCTGTGCTGGAGAACAGAGCGCCATCGTTTAACAGACGCACTTGAGAGGAAATAATGTAGTGCAAATCAGGAAACTGTACGACGAAATTAAACATGAGTCTGGAAAACCCAAAAATATTATTGAGAGTCAATAAGTTATGAAACTGAAAAAGACTTGGAAGCATCCACAAATGGGAAAGAAAATAAAAAGAAAAATTCACTGAATATTCTGTACAAGATTGTCAAAAAAGCAGCACCAAAACCAATTGTATTACATAGTTAGGGACAGGAAGTGGCTCAAACGTGAAATATTTCAACAAGCTTGTTTTTGCCACAAGATAAAATATTGGCTTTTAATATCAGTTATTGGACAGCTTTCTTAAGAAAATTGGTTTGAGTCTAAAAATAAATTGTGATACGAAAAACATTTTCTGCATCATTTCTCAAGACTGTTTTATATGAACATTAATGTCACAATTTTGATAAAACTGGTTAAGATTGAATTGCGTGACATTGAATTTGAGCCCAGCGTATTAAATTTCACATTTCCACTCATCGTATTCATAAGATCTTCCATGTTCAAGTTCTTTTACTTCTTATTTTCCAGCTTTACACCACATTAGTAGACATTTTAAATGGTAAGTTGAGACCTGATTTAAAATAGATAAAAAATAAACATGTGTTTATTTAATACAAACCAATGGAATGCTTAAACAAAATAAGCCAATTTTACTATTGTTCTAAAGTTATTCAATTGTGTTTTAATGTTTTGGAGTTCATTATTCATTCTATTGCTATGACCATAACTCTTTAAGCCTCCATTAGCATAGAAGATTGAACATGGTTTCACCCTATTTAAATTGTGTCTAGAATTATAATCCAGTTTCAAACAATATCTACCTAGAATATCATAACTTTTTACTTTATATTGGTTTTAGATCACAAGTTTTAAAACGGGAAGACAGTTCTACATTATTTGTGACCAAAATGTTCTAGTATAACCAGATTCAATGATTCTTAGCTACGCAAGAAATCACCAGGCAAAAACACTGAGACTTGGAAAGTTTGAGAAATAGAAAATACAAGTGTTCCTTAAAACAAACGTACTAGAACAAACAAAGGAGGACTGGGTTATTTAGCCAATTATTTTTGCCTAAGAAAAGCAGGTAACTGGTGTAAGACTTCACATGGGATGAACCAAGACTGATGCCTAAAAACCACCACCCTGACAGCAACACGTCCAACTGAACACAAACTCAGAAGACCAATAATCTAGAATAATCCAAGAAAAAGCTTGTTTCTCACACCTCTAATGGGCTTTACCTACAGAAAAAAGACTGGATGCCTCTTATTGGTTGCAGGCAGAGACTCCTTGAAAATATTTGGCATTTAAAAAGCAATTCTTCTCAAACTACATCACTATTTGAGCGAAGGAGTCAATGCCAGATGGTCTGTATGTTTGGCAAGCTCTACTCATATCCTGCACCATGTTTCGAGCTGTTCTCTTGTTTTGGCTGTCAACAAACCACCCAATTCGATTTCAGCTACAAATGAAGCTGGCATCATTTTTCTGCTCCAATATGGAGACTGAGAATAATCTATTAACCTTTCTAGAGATCTGGCTGGTGATGTGGATTTGCAAAGATAATAGTTGCAATGTGGACACTGGATGAAAACTAGTTACATTTTAAAATAGTGATTTTTTTTGATGAGTGGAATTAAAAAGAAAAAAAAACAGAAATTACAGCAAGTGTAAATATTGGTAAACAATGTCCATAGATAAGCTTAACTCATACACGAACCACAAAATATCTCTTAGTAAGTGGTAAGAAATGACCAAAAGAAATCTGTATCGCACCAACAGTTTGCAGAAATGCTCACCGTACCCGTATTGATATTTATAGCTTTTTTCTCCAACAAATATTCCTTTATCCCTTATTTTCTCAAATGATGACACGCCACTTGTGAAAAATGACATCTACTATTCAAGTTCACCAATGCACGCCAACCAAAGCCAAAACAAAAACAAGTCAACATCCCCCAAAAGAAAATACACTTTAAAAAGATAATTGCACTTATGATTTACTTTACCAACTGTAAAATGAGCGATTGTGTAGGTTCTGTGCACAGTTGTCAACGGAAAATACTGCCTTTTTCAATTTTCAAAAAGCACCCTCAACTTTATTGATTGAAACCTTTAACGCTTTAAGACTTCCCCTCCAGTTCAACTGTAGGGGACATTGACAGCACCATGTTTAGAGCAGTGTCCCCTCTGCAAAATAACGATAAGCTGTTTCAAACAGCACGTTTCAATAGGATCGTCCACTCTTTCCCGCTCAAAGCACTTTCTGAAGACACTGAGGGTATAGTTTGGCCACCACGCACTCAAAATGGCGGCCAAGGTCCCAGAGGCGGTCCGGCGTCTCATAGACCTTGGTCCAGTGGTCGGCTTCATCGTCGTACTGGTAGAGAGAGTTCTTGCGGCTTGTTCGGAACACATGTTCTTCTACCATGACCTGTGTGGCTCGAACGAAGAGATGCAATCGGCCCTGAAGCAGAAGCACTTTGATGTAGGGACTGGTTGCTTGGTCGAAGGGAAGGTCTCTTTTTCGACACCAAGTGTTCTGCTCGATGTCATACATCTCTACAGTAAATGTGCGCTGATGGTTCCTGCAGATGCCCGCTATGTAGTAGATGCAGTTCTTATGTAGGGCAGCCAATCCTTGAGTGCGAGGAATATTCATAGATGGTAAATGGCCCCAGTAGTCTTTGCGAGGGTCAAAGCAAAAGAAGTACTCTCCTGCAACATAGCAAATATTTACCTGGTTATTAAACCTTCAAAATATAAAATTAACACTACAGTGTAATGTTACACACTTGCAACTTAAATAACTATTAGTAAAACGTCCTCAAATTGACAATGTCTTACATTGCAGTTAATAAAACAATGGACAATATCTTTGATGTCACCCACAGCTTTCTAAATAGTAAATTTGAGGCTAATTATGGGCATAATAACTAGATGTCGATCGATCTATCGGCCGGCCAATAAATTCCAGCGATATTTGCTATTTTTTTATATAACATATGGCTTGAATTGTGATATGTTAACATCTTATGGCCAAATATTTACTATAAATTACTAGTAAACTACGAAGAGTTGCTTCATGTAGTGAAAGATAAAAACAAATAGTATTGAACCGGCATCACTACCATTAAGCTAGCGTAGTCAAGGTACTTCAGTCTGTTCAGATAGCAACAAGCAACAGCGAGCAAAACGGCTCTATATCTGCGCCAACATGCAGCTGCATGTATGCGCATCAGCGCGCAAGAGGAGCCGTCTCTCTCACAGGAGAACATGCAGGCGCGTGTGTGCTCACATCAAACTGTTTTTATTATTATTATTATTACACATTTAGTTTATTTTAGAACCAGGTATAACCTGCTCTATAGCAACAACTTCTGTTGTGATCTGGATATGATGTTTAAAATAATATATAAATAATTAAGTGATGTGTTCTGATGGATTACTACAGTGGTACCTCACTGTAACATTGATTCGAGTCACGAAATGTTCAAGATACTTGGGGAAAAAAAGAAGAAAAAAAAATCGGCAGCACTTATCAGCCATCGGCTGACCCTGACCTCTAAATAGCGGCTATAGAAAACCAAATCGGTCGATCTCTAATAATAACCCCTATATGCAACTGTCATACTGTTTAAGATCGGCAAAATGGTAGAAAGTAGGAACAGTTTAGACTGCCCTGCTCAGTGCTGGTTTTCAACTGTCAGTCAAGTGTCCATGAGCATAATTATGTAAACATAAATTCTAAAAAGGAACATGAGATGCACATTATTCATATTAAACATTGGTCTTGAATATTTATAAATGGTCTGTAACGTAGCAAGAATACATTTGTCAATGCTACTGTAAAACATTCAGCATAGCTGTGTTTCAAAATCAACCTATTTTATGCTCAATTTGGAATATTGCATAAAAACTTGTCAAGCTTGCATCTTTGGACGGAAACATGGCTCAATTTTGTTTGGTGTCACCCAGTTGCCACAACATAATGGATTCGAACACAAATACTGAGCATGTGAAAAAAATATCTAAGGGCACTAAAACAAGAACCAAGTCGTTCACATGACTTTTGCACTCTCACATACACATTTTATTTTCCTGTGTTCATTTTCACACAGCCGCACCAAATGAAGAAATGCATGGACATTATTTAAAGCTGTGTGCTCTGTGAACATCACAACGGCAGTAAAAGCACAAGATCCACTTTCAAGAACAGAGTTGAGCAAAGCCAGTCGTGTTCTTGTTGTAGCTGTAGCAGCTGGGGCTGGCCTATAAATCGATTTTATCGATTAACTCGACTCTATAGTGTACATCGATGTGCTTGAATGAAAATCGATTAAGTCTTTACCGCAATTTGCAAATGCTGCCCCTATTTCCATAGAATGTCAGCTCGCTCTCTGAGTTCTCATAGAATGTGCACGACTTTACAACATATGAAGATGTACCAACATAGCAACCCTGCATCTCACTCATTTAATTTCAACTCAATTCAAACAAAATAACAATTACACCAAAATGTATCATTTAATATTATCACCGTGCTATTGTTTTTATCATCATCATCATCATCATCATCATAGTTATACTTTGGTTTGAACATTTTCTTTGTTATCAGCAGTTTGATTTTAAATTTGGTGAAAAAAAAACATCCATCTAAATCGTAAATCGACTTTGTGAGAAAAAAAAATCTAGGATTTTTATGCCACATTGCTCAGCCATAGCAGCAGCATTGTCACACTTCTGTTTAAATTAAACAAAACAAAAAAAAACACAAAATTAGGTCCATATGAGTAAGATGGTTGTCAGACATCCAGTAATGTATAAGGTAAACATAGGACAAGCTCTTTTGAATGTGTGTGAGCATTTAAAACAAATCTGCACAAATTATACATTTTTATTTTAGAAAATTTGGGTGATTTTTTTTTAATTTTTCATAGCTAACGGTATGTAAAAAAATGAAATAAACAAAGGGATTTCTAAGTGTAGATGTTATTCTAAGGAGAAAGATTTACTTTCCATTTACTTTCTATTATCAGAGAGTAATGCAAATTGGTGAAAAATCTGCCACCATTTCAAACCTGTGTTTATTAATTGTTGAGAGAATATTGTGAGAATAAAGGGCACACACTGAATGCAATACCAAGCTTTTATGTTTTAACAACCTTTGAAAAACACTGTCATAATTTTAACATGTATTTTTAAAAAAGATAATAATAATGAAATAGCAGGCTCACATTTAAAATGTATGCTTTTTGACATTACACCAACCCTCATCAGTCACTGACCTGTTTGGTAAACATACCTGGACTGTTAAGATTGACATTTTATTTCAAACTATATTCATAATTAACATATGTACTTATGTTTCACACATTGAATTTTATTTGTAAAACGAGATATTAAACCGTAGAAAACTAGTTTTAAACCCCTCAGATTTACTGCTACTCAAGCTCTTTAGTGCTCTTGGTTTTTGCTGAATTGACCAATGAGGTTAACCTACCAGACCTCATCATGGAAACAGAGCAAAAATACATGACAGGCCAATGAATAACAGGAGTATAAGATGTCTGTGGGCTCTTTTTCCAGGTGACTGTGCAATAAACCGACTCACCTTGTAGCACATAGACCCGATCCTTGTACTCTATAGTGCTGTGGAACTCCATAGCCACTGGCATTGGACTGACCGCCATCCAGCAGTTGTCTCTGGCATCATAACATTCCACAGACTTCAAAGCATTTCGCCCATCGCCTTCATACACTCGTCCACCAAGAGCGTAGAGCTTCCCACAGCAGTGCACCAGTCGACAGCCGATACGTGCCCGTAGCATAGACGATCTGGGAAGCCATCGGTTTCCAGCATGTTCATATTGCCAGAAGTCACTCTCGGCTCGATGGTCAATGCACACCTCACTGTTGCTCGGCCGATAACCCCCAGCAATGAAGATATCATTCTCAGAAGAGACCAAAATGCCAACCTCTCTGAGGTCATTGGGTGGCTTGCACAGTTTGTACACCTTCCCGGCAGCAATATCCAGGCAAGGCACAGTTTGCTTCTTCCCTGAATGCTTGTGAGCCGCGTCAAAGCAGATGATCATCTCGGATGCAGTCATGCCCAACCGTTGCGAGCAGCCATTGGTACCATTGAGGCGGCCCTTATCTAAGGAATCCCTAGACAGAGCCAAGGCGAAGGCAGGTGGAATGCGGCTCACAAAAGCCTCTTCCAAAAGCGGCAAGCGAATGCATTTGGCAAAAACCTCAGGCAAGTCTGCTTCCCGTCGTGGGCAATCAAACTCTAGCCAGTGCACAATGCTTTCATAGACATGCTCCTCTTTTTCCACATTCAAATCGTCACTATTAAGGATGCTGACGAGCTGTTCTTTGGTCAGGTGAAGGAACTCCTGCTCTCCCATCACACACAGAAATTTTTTCCGAATGTAGTCCTGTGAACGTTCCCGCAGCTCCTGGTGACCATAGGCATCTGCGAACATGAAAACCCCAATACAGTTCTGAGGATCCAAGCGGCTGATCATGAATTGGGCACATTGGTCTTGGAGGGCTGGGATCTGGAAGATGCTGGCAGCGGTGAACAGAGCCTGAACATTAGCCTCGGTGAGAGTGACCCGTGAGGTGTAAGCATAGTCCAGAACCAAATGCATGGACTCTGACTCCACGCCAACAATCCGTACCTCCCGCTGGCTGCTCTCTGTAAGGCCACTTGTGAACATGGATCTGGGAGAAAGAAAAAAAAAACACCATTTAAGGACGTCATGAACCAAGAAACTTAAACTGTTGTATTTTTTTGAGATTCAAGCTTTTGGAACAATTAACAAAAACATACATTTTTTTTCTATTATTCTATTAACGTTAATTGTCTTACAAAACATTTCAAATACTGGTCTGACTCAGATTGCTCTATCTTTTCGGACTGGTACCAATCAATGAATTCTGGGAAATTTTCCCTTTACAGATCCCTAGCAATCAAACTCTTTATCGTAGCAACCAGAATTTCAGAAATCTCAGCTTTGGTAAACGATAGAGATGTGGAGGTTGGCTCATAACTTAGTGGAGGACATTAAGAAAATGATATTGTGTCTCCGACACCTCCAAAACAACCAATTCGGGAAATCTCTGCTCAGCTTTGTAAAGTCATGGAGACATGGAGGTTGGATTATTTTACTCCTTTTGACATGGAGACCATTATGCTACGTCACTGACTCCTCAATAACAACTGACTCTTTAAAAAACAATTGACCTCCATCACAGATTAAGAAAATAGTATAGACACGTGGCTTGTTTTTTTTTTTTGTCCTCATGGTGACACAGTGAACTTTATATTGAGTCACTAAATCCTCCATAGCCACTAATCTTTTGACCATAGCAACCAAATTAGTAAATCTCTATCTCAAAAAAGCCTTTTCATCCACTTTTGCGTATTTGATATACCACCTCTGTCCACCATTTGTCCAGTTAAAAGTGGCCAGTAGTGATGCACTTCCATAGCTGGCCATCACAAAAGACTATACCTGAAATAAGGACTTATGGCAGCAAGAACATTTCTGTGACAAGAGAATGTCTTCCCATGATCCACTTCCACGACAATGTCAGTCAGCTGAGCTTCGTCGTACAAGGCTTTGAGCTGCTGCAGGATGTTGCAAGCATGCAGGGCATCTACCCCGTTGTAGCTTGTGTTTGCTGGAGTCCCATTCTGAACTTGTGACAGCTTTCCAACGTCTGCAAAACCAAACAAAAGGTGAGATAGTGTAACAACTCACATGCAGATAACAGATTTTCAGCCATTTATCATGAAGAACTTCTTAATTAGTTCTTGATTCATTCATGTAGTGATTTTTTTTATTTTAATTTTTACGATTGGCCTTTATAGCGTATTGTTTTACATTTCTTAGAAAGTGATCATTGTTTTAAAATAAGGTGTAATTCTAAATTCAAATCTGATCAAAGTTACACTAATTAAATTTAACTAATATTAATAATTTAGTAATTAATAATAAATTTAATACACTAATTAAATTTAACTAACCAATTTCAATTTACATAAGATCTAAGCAAATAGTTAGTTATTAGCTATACACATAAACACTCAGTTTACTTGACTAAGGGGGTGCTGAAATATATTATTATAGCACACCTTTTCATTACCTTTAGAATTCATTGTGATTTAAGGTTCACGTATACATCAAGTCATGCAGATTATTGAGGAATGGTGGTTTTTTTATTTACAGCTGGCATATTTTTGCTCTAGGGCTGCATGGTGGGTTGCACTGTGGCCTTCCAGTTAGAAGGTTGTTGGTTCGAGGCTCACCAATGAGGACTGTGCATGTTCTCCCCATGCTTGCGTGGGTTTCCTCCGGGTACTTTGGTTTCCCCCAATAACACGTGGTTAGGTTAATTGAATAATCTAAATTCCCCTTTGGTGTGAATGTTGCCCTGCAATGACTAGTGACCTTTCCATGGAGTACCCCCGCCTCTCGCCCAATGTGCGCTGCAGACCCGTGACCCCATAAACGAAATAAGCGGGTTGGAAAATGAATGAATATTTCTGCTCTAAAATTTGCATTGAAAAAAATGGAGAGACGTTTAATCAAAATAAGATTTGAATGATAAATATAAATGTCATCAAGTTACTAGATGCTGCAACTATGGGGAAGTGGGTGTTTTTATACACAAACACTTTTCTTAGTTTGAGAGTTCACCTCGCATACGTTTGGTTTGAAAAGCAGGCTAGTGATGACAAATAATATACATAAAGTTTGATTTTTTTTAAAGGTGATGTAAAATCATGAAACTTGCTTCACTGCTCCCAACAGCACCACCACTAACCATTTCAATGTTATTCCCAAATATACTTACATTGTGCTGACAGGAAAACCACAAGGGTTTCTGATTGGTGAAAAGTCACAGAGATGCTATTGCATGACTTTGTATGTGCTGTTATGTGTGTGTTACATAGTATGTTCTTATTATGTGGAGTTCTTTAATGGTCAGGTTTTTTGTCACAAATACAAACCATTAATGAGAATGGGGTTGCACAAAATCTAGCCCATGGCAAATAATTTTACAAAACAAAAAAACGTGTTTCACTAAATTACTGCACTAATCATTGACATTCGTGTTTAGAAGCCCGTTTCTTTTGCACAAACAACTATAAAACAGCATCATATTGACCCGAACGAAGTATTTCGTTACGGTGCTCAACTTCTTAGCTTGCTAATAATCCAGGTGCTGTTATACCGGTTGTTTAGCACATCGGGCTAGTCTGAACCAGAGGAATACAACACTATCATCCCATTAACCTAACGTTTATTAAACAAAAACACCGTTAGAACGACCATTAAGCGACACATTCACACGCGGACTAATGTCGTAGCTTTTGTTTTTGTAAACTGACAAACAAATAAACAAGTGTTTACACACTCTCTTGATGAGCTAAACCGAGCTAGCCGCTACCTCTCGGTACTTTTATACACGTAACCAAACAACAACAGTTCATTGTTTAGCACCACAAAACTAAAACACACCCGGCCGTAAAGACAATGCGTTTAGAGATAGATAAGACGTGTACTTGTCTCGAAACTTTTACAGACAACTTTAGATTTTGAATAGAAGATCTAACCTCCACTGGCAGCCATTCTCCCCAACTCACAGCGACTAGAGAAACGTCACTGCTGGAATGGAGCCCCGGAAACAGGTAGCAGCCAATCAGCGCTGCTCATTGTGAACCACAGCCAATGAAACACCGAGGTCGCTGCGTGTACAAAATTAGCTTAAAGCAGAAAAACACCAGGCGTTTAGTCTTTATATTCGAATGTGTGATTTAAGTTGCATCATCTATTTTTAGTAGAGGCAGGGGTTACATTGCCACACACACATTAAAGTAACCTGATGCATGTTTATGGGATTGTGGGGGTAACCAGAGTATGCAAAGGAATCGCACAGAAGCACAGAGAGAACATGCAAACTCCTTTCAGGAAGGTCACCACCGGTTAGCCTCAAACCAGCATCCTTCTAACTGAATCGCCACAGTAATACCCACTGCACCACTGTGGCAATTCTAATAAAATGAAATCAGCACCTAATGCAAGGAGGTCAGGAAGTAATTTTTCGAATTAAAAAAAAAAGAAACTGAAAATGCATCCAGTATAAACAAAAAGTGGTACAAAATGTAAACAACTCCCAAAGTGTTGGAATAGCAATACACAGTGTTAAAAAGCACACTTTGCCAGTGTAGATTATGGGTGTAAAATTATATGGTTTTACATTTACTCCTGAAATTGCAAAATAAAAGTGTGTCACTCCCACAACAACTTCTGCCTTGAGGAAAGACAATGCCATTTTGTCTGGTGATGGAGAAGTGTAACACCCTATGCCCTAAATATTATTTTTAGCACTTTGAAATGACAATTTGGCGATCTAAATTAAATACCTCAACCAGTGTACTTTTTACATCTGATAAATTGGGACCATATATGGTCTGAGCAGTGTGCAAATGAACACTTTAAGTGTTGGATTGACACCGCTAGATTTACTGTGTATATTATGTGCTCGTTAACATTCAAATTGATTAGGCCAGTGGCTGTTTAACAGCCATAAACTTTTTTATCACCTCTACAATAATTTGTTAGTATTTACGTCAGGTATGTGTGAGCCTAACGGTAACCCCTTTCTAATCCTGTAACCTTAATAAAGACTGACTCTATTTCTATAAAGATATCAAAACAAAATTACTGCAATTAGCCATATGTGGTTTTACACTCATGCTGTTTAATGTTGGTCACATGATCTGGCTCTTCATGCACACTCAGACACCTCCCAACTGTTCTCACATCGGTTTGCTGGAAATGGTGGTCTGCTTGATGTGGCTGCAGCTGGATATTATTAAAAATTGGGAGTGGCTCTCCATTGTGACTGTGATTGACAGCTGAGTCTTCCAATCAAAGAAAGTATACAATATACTGTATTCTTGGCTGCAAACCAAAACAGAGGTATTGCTTCAAATGCAGCAATCACCAAGAGTTTTTAATCATTTAAATCGACACATAAAAATGTTCACTTTAAAGGACACAACATGTAAAACATGAATTAGACAGAACACTGGTGTAGGAAAAGTTCCTACACTTCCAAACATTTATGCCAGCTCAGTTGTTGCTAATACATGCATAAAGTTACCCACCTCAACCAATCAAAATGTCCCAGCTAAGTACGAAAGAACAGTTCCGTCCCAGCAGTTCCCTGTGTGCAGTTGAGAAGACATCTTTCCTCTAGAGCATTCCTTACATAACCTTTTCACCCTGTACTATGTGCAAGGCTGTTTCTAAAGGATTCAAGCAGTGAATGAAGCTACATTGATATGAGTTTCCAGTTAACTTTCATTAATAATAACATTCTAAACCACCATTTCTTCTTTTAAATGCCTTTGTTGTTACCCATGATGCATTTTCTTCCTGGAGCATTAATTCATGATTTCAGTAAACAAATGTCTTTTCAAATGTATGCATGTGCTCTACACAAATTGGTTAATATGTGAACCGTGAAGTTTGAATGTATATATATTCAACAAAACTTACAATACTTTTAATGATCTATGGGTTTGCTTTAGCTTGCACGATAATACATATGTTTCAGCACATCTCAAAGAATTTTCCTTTTTTCTTGCAAATCTAGCACAGACTACAGATCTATTTCGACACTGCCTAACATGCTCAAAGCGGTGGTCCAGGAAGGTTTAACCGCAATCCTAGCAATCGATTTCATCTTTTCCCCTTCAATTTCTCTCCCCCACAGTAGCTGGAACGGCCCATGAAATTGCTCCCAGTAAGTCTGAAATGAAAGGCTTTCTGATGTTTCAGCTGTATAATATCTTTTTGCTTATGTTTACATTCTTATAGCCTAATACTTCTGCTGGATTACTTGATATCAGCACACCTTATCATCATATGTCCCTTGGACTGCACACTTTTTCCAGCATTAGACTCAGAGCAAAGTGGATTTACTGGTCCAAAATGTGAACAGCATAGATTTGAAAAGTTTTATTCCTTCCAATATTATTGAAAAAGCCTAGAACTGTGAATAAGGATAATCCGACTGGAAGACTTTAACCTTGTGCAGTTCTTAAAGCTCAACCCGTTTCAGTTTCATGCTGTTTGATACAATTCTGCATAATTGAACTCGTTCAGATTTCAATATCATATTCATTTTCAATGCTTTAATATTTGACTGTCACTTCCTTCAGAGAGAACCACTACAGACACAACAAAAATTTTGTGATGAGATTCATGATTATATATAAAGAAACTAAAATATATTAGTAGTAATAACAATTCCAGAGTTTGGTTAACCTTGGGTCAATACATATATTATTTAATACTTCACTATAAGTTTATGATTAGTTAGAAGACATCTTTACAAAATGGTTTGCTACAGAATTTTACTTATTGCTGTACTAACATTTAAGCTAAATCAAATCTGAGCTATGTGTTTTTTGCATCTGCACCAATTATTAGTTATACGGGAAACCAGCATGACCCAATTTTGAGTTACATGGTATCTGACTTATGTTAAATTTTAGGCAGGTGTGAAAAAATGCTGTAAAACAATAACATTCTTTCACATATATGAATAATGGTTGTTTCATTTTGTAAATGTAAAAAATGCAAAGTAAAGTAAACAAAAGAAGAAAATTCATATTTTTGTTACTTCCTTACAGGTACACGTACACAAAGTAGGGAATTTTGTAGGATTATAGTCAGATATGTGATCAACCAGTTATAAAAAGCAGTTATTAATGATCATCAGTGTCACGCTTATAAAAAATATTTATCAAAACCTAACAGCTTAAAAGTATGGTGTTTGTCTTGTCCTTTTACAAGCAAATAAAAAAAAGTCCTTAATACCAAAACAGTCATTTTAAGACATTAGATTTCATGTTTACCACGATTGGGACGATATTATCATGGTTTTGCCAAACAGAAATTCTGTCAGTATCATAATCTGCTATGACAATATTACACCTGAGACCCGCTTAAATGAGGGACATTCACTGTGCAAATTCTTCAAGCTCTCTCTCTCTTTCTCTCTCTCTTCAATCTTACAGTTTAATGGGAAAATAAATTTAGAACATTTAAAATGTTTGAACATTTAAAATGTTTCCTTCAGGTACTCTTCCTTGGGTTTCCTCCATAAGACTTAAAGCAATCATCTTGATTGAACACTCCTAATGAATGAATTTTCAAAATCGGCAGGGGTTAAAAAAATAAATAAGTTCAATCTGTATCAATCTGACCTAGCCCATATTTGAGCATAAAGGAAGCATAGTGTCTCAGGCTGTGGGAAGCTCACACTTCTAGGAGAGAGTGAGAGATGTGTACAGAGCCTCAGGATCTGCAATTCCTCTGAATTGCAGAGGAAACACTAGAGGAATGAAATGAAAAGCAAGAGGGTAAGAAAGCAGGGGGTGTAATTGTAGTTTAAATGTGTGTTTTAGTCAGAGATGGAGGTAATAGGTTATTATATGCCTCTGGGGACCCATGTTAGAGCATCTGCAGATGTACACAAAAAGCACTCAGTCTCCTGAATCTTCCATCGCCTCCTGTGATGAAACAAATAGAGGACCTTGATGGGAGGCAGCAGTAAATTCCTGGCCAAGCTCTATGTCTCATGTTTAAAAAGTGCTTCTTTACCCCCCCATACGTGAAATGAATATGTGAGTATATCTGCGAGTAGCACCTCCATCTCTGGTGGCTTCCAATTCTTGGAGAAAGCAATCTTTTATAAAAGCCGAAATTTGTATATCTTAAAAATGGTGATCAGACATCCCGGGAAGAAAGTTATTCAAATGAGTGAATAATAATTTGTCATTTTGTTGTAAAATGCAGAGAATGGTCTTTTTTATGATCCTGAAGAAAAAGTTGAGTTTTACAATTTTTGAACCAACTGGTCTTGTCCACATCTGGAAAAAGCACGTTTAGCATCATTAACTCTGATTAGACAAAAAAAATCTCATTTAAAATCTTGTGAACTAAAACCAGACCAAGAAAATCTGTGATTTTATTGAGCAATACGATTTGGGGTTAAATTGTCAAGGAACTTTGCTGATGTAAATCTTGTTTGTGGTGCATTTCTTGACACTCAAAGACATCTTACTTCAATCACAGAAGATTTTCTGGTATTCAGACAACAACACCATTGGATCAGTCTCTAATCAGAATACTCATCCAATCCTGCCCTTTGCTGTTAAAAGGCTCATCCATGCACTTCCTCAGTTGTCACATCTACAGTTCATGGCCTGTGACTCTCCATGATAGTGTCTATCCGTATTGGATCCTTGCGTATGCTCTGTAAATAATCCAGATCTCCCAACTGCTCCTGTGGAAAACTCCAGACTAACTACTCACCTGCAACTCCACTGAAGTCATTGTGGGTTATTTGGTTCCAGGAACCTCCCGCCGTCGGCTCTAAGAGAAACATTGGAACGTCATTGTTCATCATCTGCTGTAAATAAAATGTAAATAAAGTGTAAAAATAGTTCCTATTCCCCAAATTCCTTCTCCCTCCATCCAGTCACTGCGGAAGCACTCCAACTCCATAAAATCCTTGTGTTCTTCTGAATGGTCTCAAAAGTTTCAAGATGATTAGTAAATCAGAGAGTTTTCTGTACCAGGCATCTTCCTCATCAACATTAAGATCATGTGAGGTAATGACACAGCATCTTCTGTGCAGCTTTGATGGCTATTGATAAGTGAACATTTGTATCATATGGCCCTCCCAACTCACCTACACACTCAAAAACTACTTTTTACTAAGTATGTTAGTTAATTTAAATCATTTTGACTTATTTTAATGTCTACAAGCTTCTCTCTGCAGTCATTGTTGTATACCATGGTGTGTTCTCGTTTACTGCGTTCAAGTGTTAGTGTTAAAAAACTTTGTTAGTGTTTTCACAGCATCTGGGCTTGCTTCTATCTGCTCCAGCAACAAAACCGGGAAAGGTATACCCGGGCTTTCACCTGAAGTGCACTGACAAACCAGCAGAACCCAGTTGTGACTCTGAAAGAATATTTTCAAGCTCCTTTCCTAAGAATAGCTTTAACTGAACTGATAAAAAGGAATAGAATTCTTGCAGAATTTAATACCACATTGGTTGTGATAACAATTCCTCAAAGCTTCTCTTTCTCTGCATCTCTGCCCATACAGATTGTTTGGTGTGGAGGCTGGGCTTCAACGTGTCCTTCAATGTTATAGAGGCAAATAAAAAGCCACTGTGGAATTTGTTCTCATAGATCGTGTTGAAACGACTAGTCAAGCGGATGGATTCTGCTTTGTGGAGTGAGGCTTTATTCTGCATCATTCTCATTATCTCGCTCTCACTTTATCTCAGCAGAGCTTTAAGCCTCATGAAGCTCAGTTGGGTTGCTTGGCTCTGAGCACAGAGAGCAACAGGGTCCCGACTGAAAGGTCTCCTGCTCTAATAACACAATTAGATTAGAGAAAGTCCCTCAGCATGGGTGCGAACGCACTGCCAGTCATCAATACTATTGGTCCCACACAAAAAGAGCCTAGCATGCCAGGAATTCAGAGGTGCGAACAAATTGTGCTTTCTCACAAATAGAGTCCCTGACAAAAGTTTTGTCGCTTATTCTCAAATTGATCTGAAGTTTTACTGAAATAAATTAATAATCAAGATTATATTCCCAACAACTTTTCCAATGTTATGTTTCAGTTCAAAATGAAATGGTCAAAACGTTTTCTAACATCCACAGCTTGGTAAAGCATCTGTCAAATATTGCAAAGGCATACGTGTTGTCGCCTTGTCATATAAGCTTTACCTGTGACTAAAAATGGCTCAGTTGCGTATAAGGTGTGTATAAAGAGAACGTCATTGAGCATGTCTGCAGTAGAATGAAAGAGGAAACACTGAAGACGAAAGCAAAGAATATTGATGAACTCTGAGGGGCATGCAAGACTGCTTTCTTTGCTATTCCTGATGCTTTTATTAATTGTATGAATCCTTGCCAAACCAAATGTATGCAGTCCTTCAAAGCTTATGGAAGTCATGCAAGATATTAAATTTGGATCTGCAGCACCACTAGATACTTTGTTTTTTTTTCTTTTACAAATTATTTGATAATTTTTGTAATTGCAGTAAATTTGTTCAGTTTCTGTATAGGCAACTAAACTTTTTATCTTGCCAAAAATTGACTTTTCTGTCTCTATTAAATGAGAAATTTCAGTGAAAGTCATTTACTTCAATTTGGGAAGGTTTTAGCTTTTTTTGTCAGCTATTTGAGTATTTAATTTCTATTGGATGTTTGTGATGTACTGCCTCTGTGCCAAACTCTGGCTACGTTGAGATAATATTTAGCATGATAAGGAATTCATTGTAGTTTTCTTTCACTGGACAAAATGATTGTGTGTATCACCTTAGCCCCAAAAAGTTTCCTCTAAAGTTCCTGCAAGTACTGCTGCTGTCCCCACTATCAAGACCAGAGGTAAATGGTCAGTGCGCAGTGTCAGCGAATGTGGCTTGAAGTGTCTATATGCCCTTGGGAGAGCGAGACAGATAAATTGTGACCTGGAGAGTATATGGGGAGAAAGAGGACTGTGTTTTTTCCCAAAGCTCAGAGGGAGACAAAGCTTGGCTTTGCCTTGTGATTGATTCTACGGTTGTGTTTCCAGAGGGCAGGACTGATCCCAGGTCAGAGGAGGCTGTCCCAGTGTCTGAACGAGCCCCCAGTCCCCATTCCATTTTCTGCCCTTGGAACAGTGTTTGTTGAGTTACCTAGCTTTTCTGTTATTCTTTTAGGATTGTCCCTTCTGATTCCAGGGAAGATGGCTTAATTGTTGGTGAAGTTAATATAATGAGATATTTATAAATTATACCCATAGATTGGCATCATATGAAAAAGTACCATTCACATATTTGATGAGGAGCAATCCGCCTGGTAATCAGCCTGATCTGCCTTTTAGAGGCAGTGTAAAGCCATGGGATCTGGGCAGACCAAGAGTCTCTGAAGTAGGAAGGTTCCGAGACTAGATGTTAGTTTTGAGCTATTAAAATGTGAAAACTTTGGTTTTTCAGGTGGGCGCCAATTCTTTGATAACTCCATCCCCCTGCAGCCACGATTGGCTCGGTGACCATGAGGTAGAAAGCTAGGCTTCACTTGCCACACAAAAAAGTAAAACTATAGATTTAGCAATTTCAAATTCAGATTTTATTTTAAAAGCAACATTTTGATTTTGGTTGAAATCTTGGTTGAATGGATAAATTAACAAGGCTTTCTGTGACCAATGCTTTCACTCACTCAGTCACATTTGTGCAGGTCAACTATAGTCAGACGATGAATGATCCCCGACAGAAATCCTCCTTACTGTCAATTTCAATCTTTAGAATAGTGTTTCTAAAGTCTTTGAAAAATAATCACACTATTTATTAGTGTTTTTTTTTTATTTTTTATTTTTTTGCAGTTCTAGCAATAAATCGCACAACAACCTTACCCTATTTTCAGCATTTAACTCACATTGACGGCTAGTATGAGTTGGCTTTTTGCCATGTAATCATGTGTAACACCACTCAGGCAGACATCCATCTTGCTTGAAACAGGAAACCTTCAGGAATTTGTTATTCCTAACACTAAATCCCTGAATACATTTCGTAACTCCCAAAATATAACAAACATGGCAGCTTTCAACCGGAGCCCATCTGCATCCCCAGTACAAAGCAGTTCAATACAATGAGAAGAGACATATAATCATTTAAGTAAAGGTCATTTCGGTTGATAAAATGACAACTTTTAGCAGCAGCTCTGCTCTGTTTTTATCAGAAGGTGTATGTGAAAAGCTGTTTCTACTCTCTTTACATATTCAATTTAAACTTGACCTAAGCTGAAAAATGAACCAATTTAGTCAGAAAGGTTTAGCGTGGTTGGATAAAGAATTTCAGCTATCTCTTTGCATTTATACACCTATATCTCATGCTTAAACAAAAGAGGTGCTCTCGGTAAGAGAAGAGGAGCTTTTTATAAGCAGAGCGAGCAGCCTGGCACTGAGTCTGAGAAGGAATACTAATGATGGGTCTTTCATGGGCATAGGGTGTGACCTGGGACGAGGAGAAACCTGGATGCCATGCCGTTGCGAAGACTAAAATAAATTTGTTTGCAAATGGGCACAGTTTTGATGGGCTTCAAAAATATGAGCAGATACATTTTGAATAAGTCTCACTCTCTCTAAGTGCAGTGCTGAAAATCTTAATCCCTCATGCTCAACAATGGACACTGAACTGTTTGACTTTAATATGCAGACGGAAGAGAATAAATTGCCCATTGGAATTAATCTATCTATCTCCCATTGACTCACTTTGGACATGTTACGACAAGGCAATCTGTTACAGAGATGAGTTTTGTGTTTCTCTAACGCTGATGGTCTTTCAGTCATCACACTTTCATATTAGAATACCTGAGTAGCATATAAATGAGTTTCTCTTAAATGTGCATCTCCCCAACAGAGGTCCTGAGGCCATGAAGGGCCTTCTGCAAATATTCAAAGAGGGAGCCAGATAATGTGTGTATTTATTTTTATTTTTAAAGGTTTATATTAAGTTGAACTGATATTTGTAAAATGGATGTTAAATAAAATAAAAAAAAAAACTTTTGGACAAAAAACCTCAAAAGGTTTCTAAGAAAAGAAACTACAAAAATCTTTCATACACACTCATTAAAGTGAAATAAAGTCTTCCTTAACCCTTGGGCCAATCACACCAGTTAATTTAAATTAGGAATGATACATCCCAGCTATTGTTTAATTTTAGAATTGTTTAGGTTTCAGAAAGGTTATTAGTTTGGATAGTTTTGGCCGAAAATGAACATTACAAGATTAATGACATAATTTGCAGGGTAATTCAAGTTAAAATTTGAGAAAATGCGCAATCGTCTTTCAGTTTTGTTTAACAGAAACCAAACCGAATCTTGTTGTGAAAAGGGATAACCCTTGGAAATAAAATATATATGATTTGGCTTGTATTTTTCAAAGTTCTGCCAATTCTTTGATGTTTTTCAAAACCCCCTGCATTTTCACATTGTTTTGACCTTTATATAATGGCCACAATAGGAAAAAAGCAGACAGCAAATGAAGAGTTTAATTCTTGAGTTAATAGCTAGTCCTATGGATCCTTCTTCCCCCTCTGCTGTGAGTGCTCTTCTTTCTAGACCTGCATGGTGGTTGTTGGTACTGGGAGTATCTCCACAGCAAGCTAACTCTGGTTGCTAACTACGGTGCTCCGGTATCTCAAAGCTACACCATTTTCTGTGAGACTGCAGCAGAATTGAGGGATTTGCTCTCATCCTGAGAAGACTGTCTCTGAGTATTGAATAAATATGATAAGTCTAACTTGCATATGGGACCTCGGCTTCCCTTAAAAGTCACACTTTTAGCATATGCATTGTAAAATGATTCGAAAATGTAGGCAAGACATTAAGAGATTTAAAATATTTTTTTTTTCCTTCAAACTGCTTTCGTGGAAGAATTCTCCATTGGCAGCAATTACAGCACTGCAGACGTTTGGCATGCTAGCTGTTAGAATTCATTTTTAGATAACTTTTTGTAATTTTAGTAATTCTAACGTGACTTGAAATGGCAAGTTTTTTGAGATTTGCCAGTGATGAATGCAGTTGATACAAACTGAATTAGAAGAGTTCATTAAGCTTTCTTTGTGTCAAAGCATGTCTGAAATTGAACCAGTGGTGACGAGTCAATAAAGGAAACTTGGGCTACTCCTAAACGTATGTAAAAAATAAATAAATAAAATTATAAATCATATGTACATTATACAGTTCTTAGTTAAGAACTAAAGCCCTCATCATAATTGTTTCTGATTGGTCGGAAGTGTGTAAATGAAACTCAAAGAAGTAGAGATGGAGCTGAGGGCTTTAACAGGCAAAAATCTTTTGTCCATGAATTTACTTCACCTTGAAGCATCAACATTTCATGTGGATTGTTTTGTCATCATAAAGTGTCAAAAAATACTGATGTGTGCTTTTCAAGTCTAATCTTTTCTTTTTATAAAGCTCTGTAATGCTTTGACTTGAAACTCTTTTGCTATATTTTGTTTGCATTCAGCCTCTCTCTTAGATTTTTAAACAGTTTATACATCATTAAAGAAGTTTGCCAGCTGTACCAAAATAGCACACTATTCTTCAATAAGCTGTGGGATTTGATGAATTTTTGACCCTTGTGGCATATTAAGTCAAAAAGTTCTGACCTTTTACTATAGTTTGAAGGGTTCATTTAGTTATTAATAGTTTTATTTTGTCTTGCATTGTTATAAACTATCTTTATAAATATTTGAGTAGTTATTGAGTATTTTCTATATTGTTAATCTGAGTGAATAAATAATTGTGCCTTTCAAATATACGCCATGTATCTCTCAGTGTGTTTGTCGTTTCAGAAAACCCTCCTTATCACCTAGTGACAGAGGCACACACTACATGCAACTTGACGCTGGACTTGAGGTGAAAGGAAAGCTTTACCTAAAAATGAAAAATGACCAGGTCACCAGGAAGTGTTTCATCTGCTAACCCGCTCTGGGGGAGCAGTTTGAAACTTGCATTATGTAAAGCAGTTAGCAGTTCCAGATAAATCTCTAAACTCTATTCATGAATTTTTTGTAAATATTTGGACTTCAAGCCCTCTCCGGTCATCTCTGGAATGTATTATTATATATTTCTGTATTATTATAAATGACTCTCATCAACACATTTGTGAACGCCGGGTGCACACAGAATAAATATCTGATACAAAATGTATCATTAATTCAGCTAAACCTGAGTAAGCACTAGTTTAGTCATGTGGGGTCTAAAGAAATAGTGCAATACTGAATGTGTTGCTAGTAGAACATCAAAAGGTCATTTCTTCAGGTGTCCAGCTTGTTTTGGACTGTGGGGGAAACCTTCCAAACTCTTCTCAGTAGCTGCCCACAGCCAGGCTTGAATCACTGCACCCCATTGCTGCCCTAGAGGAATTAGCATTAATCTGAAATATTAAAGTAGACCTTTTCTGCTTGCAAAGTTCCTGTGAAGAAAACTCCTTCCAACATAATGGAAACGGAGCTCTTCATAAGGAACAGTTTGATGATATTCTCAATGCGATGTCTTCATTTAAGATTAACTTGCACAAAATGTATAGAAAGCAAACCAAATTTCCCGAGCGAAAGTGCAACAGTGTCATCTTTTGGACGATAAAGGAACATCAGACTTGTTCAAATAACTTTCTTACTCTAAGGTCACGGCTAGGTTTTAGAACACTGTCTTGTGATGTCAAGCTCAACAGATATAATATATTAAAGTATTAAATGTACATTTTATTGCAACTATCAATTTTGTTTTCTTTCTATCAGCTGGAAAACCATTATGCCTAGCTCCCTCATCAGCGAACATATTTGTCTCAAGTTTGACATTTGTCTGGCACATCTGCCATCCATCTGGCAGTGGCAGGTGGTATGGTATTTACTGTGTCATGCATGACATGGGTCATGAGTTATTAACTTGGCTGCAACTTGGGCCAGTTTTAGTTGTTTTTAAGACTTTGGTTGGTTAGAGTTGGGCTGAATAAAAAAAAATGCTATATGTGTTTTTGGAACTGGTTGTTAACTGGTGAAAGTTGGTTTGGGTTACTTTAGTTACAATTGTTTCCTACAATGGACTGGCGACCTGTCCAGGGTGTAACCCCCGCCTCTCGCCCAATGTGTGCTGGAGATAGGCACCAGCAGAGCCCTGTGACCCCGAAAGAGATTAATCGGGAAGGAAAATGAATGAACGAATAAGATGCAAATTTCCAAAACGTTGAAAAGCTGCTCATGGATGGGGTTTAGAGATAACTTAGCTTTCAGTGATTTTTAAAAAGATTTTCTTGTAAACTAAAATGTGTCACTATTGAATAATATCAAAAAACAATTAGTTGTTGTTGCTTACATGAGCAATTAATGAAAATAAGTTATTTATATAAGTCAAATATATGTCATAACACACACACGTTAAGGCATCTGATCATAACTTCTCTTCTATAAATACCTTCATTTGTATTCTGTGTCATCTTCTACTTCCTGTATGCACAGCTTTGCATTTTGAGGTAAGAAATACATTGCAATAGTCTGCGTTTGAGCAGCTGGCTTCCACAGCTTCAGCATTTGCATAGGATCTGATGATGGAGATTGGTGATGATAATGCAGTGCACTCACTCTGTGCTTCAAAAGCTGCAGCCTGTTTCATTTTACCACCTGATTCCCACCTCAAGTGCTTAAAGGGTTTGATTCCTGTGAGCGGAGATGGGATTGCAGACAGCGAATAGAAGTTAAAGATGGTGGATGTTATAGAAAATATGCAGATTCAAGTTACTTTTGCAAATGTGTGATTAAATCCTTTTTGAGTATTTTGAAAGAAGTTTGATACTTTCACCTACATTAACTGTTCATAAATGCAGATATTATAGTGCAAAATCATTTCTAAAACTCAAATAAAGCTTTGTCATTTGTCACATTAAAGGATTTCATCATAAATTCAAACAGTGCTTAAATTTACAATTGAAAGATATGTTACAAATTTAAATGTAGAAAAAATAAATCTAACTAAAATGTGTTATTTTAATTACAATCAGTATTTTATTTTCATTTTTGTGTTATCTTTAGCCTAACAGTAAGTTCCTGAATGGAGTTGGTTTCAATGCACACAGAAAACGCTGTTACTCTCTCCCTTCCTCAATGACACTTTCACAAATATTTCACTCACTGATCACTGTACCATTACAAAATAAAGCATAATCTCACTAAGTATTTGATTTATCCATGATCTGGAGTGGGTGAAAGGCAAGCTCTCAGTAATTCTCTAAAACAAACAAAAATCACCTACAAAGTTATTTACGTGTTAAAAGAACTTTGGAGGACAAGTCCAGTTAGACAAACATTCCACTTCTGAAACCTGGATTAAACACCCAGAAAAAAAAAAACAGAAAAAAAGAAACACTATATACATATAACATGACATCCATGAACTGTACAAATAAATTTAGATGAAAGTGCAAAGCAGTTACTTCGTTCCCCCAGTGTACATTTAAAACATCAAGTAAAACCAAGATGCATTGATAGCCTGCATTCCTTTAAAGCACCTTTATGTAAAAAGGCAGTTTTTCAATTTAAACTGTGCAAACACTTTTTTCCCCCTCGACGCATTCTCGGCACCAAGCCTGCAAATCATGTCTCCACGTGCTCTTGAACGCTCTCAGACTGCTGGAGATGAAATAGAAATTTTGCCATCAAACACCTACACAAAGGGGAGATGACCTTTGATCAGAAGCGCGTTTGATGTTTTGACGTGAAATTTGCATTGGAGTAGCAAGCAGTGGCTGATGCTTCGGGTGCTTAGTGATTCGTCCTGTCAGAGAGACACAGAGGTCAAAAGATTTTTGGAAATAGATTTGGCTTTAATCTGGCTTTTAACAGTCCACACAAAAACACCTTCTTTCTATCTTATTTTTATTTACGATAGAGATACAGTTTAGACCCCCATTCTCTTTTTAGAGGCTTTTTACAGGTAGATTTGAACTTTCTGAAGAGTCAGATAACTACCCATTGATAGTTGAAAGTGAGATTCTAATCAATTATTCACTAAACAGGTCATTTTCACACCTTTCTCCTCTCTTAGAAAACTCTTGTCATCCAACTTCCTCTTTCAACCGCTTTCTTTATCATTTTAAATCCGGTATGTATTATTTACTTTTTCATCCCCTGAGTAGTTTGCCCCCTCACAGCCAATCAAAACACTGTACCATATTATAAATATTGCCAGTTGCCACCTCAGACACTTCTATTATCTCCTGTTGATTAATTAACTGCAACTCTCTACTGCAAAGTGAGCGACCAAAAGACAAATTGAAATCTAGCCCAGTCATAAACTGAAATAGAAACAACTCTGTAGGAGTTAAAAACAAAATGGTAAGATTGAGCACAAGGCACAAGGTAGTTATACCGCTTTAACATGGTCTAACCCGAGAAAGATTTCAAAGCAGACTGAGGTCCCAATACGCCCCATTCAGGCTCATTTAAAGAATCACAATGAAATGGACAACACTGGTGATCCTAGACGCAGTGGTCAGCCAAGAAAACTTGTGCAACAGCTGCAAGACACATCAAGATAATTACCCTTCCAACATTTCTGCAAATGAAGTTGGAGATTTGGTCAAGATTAATAGTGTCCTCAATACTGAGAAATAAAGAAATACTAATCCATTATGCAAAAACAGAGACCTATGATTGGCTGCAAATTTCTTCTGCAGCAAGACAATGACCCTCAACATACAGCCAAAGTCATCAAGAACTATCTTCAGTGCAAAGGAGATTAAAAAAAGCGATGTTATGGTGCTCACAGAGCCCTGATCGTGATATCATAACATGAAGAGAAAGAAGAATGTGGAAAAGCTACATCCAAAAATATCTGTTGTTAGTTCTCCAAGAGATTTGGAACGACCCACAAGCTGAGTTGTTCTAAATAACCTTTGTCACTGAACATTGAGTTTCAGCCATTCCTCTTTGCAAAACTCTCCAAATCATCTGCACAGTCATGTTCAGACCTCTACAGAGATGTTCAGTAGACATTCTCGGGAAGCCAGTTTGCCATTTGTCTCTTTGCTCAGATTAGACAAAGCACCAGATATTTTATGCTCTACACTTGCTCAATTTTTTTGCCAGAACACACTTCAACACTACAGACAATTTCTTCTCCAAACAAGAGTGTCGTTAAAAGTGTGTCTAATCTATGTCTTGAATAAAGTTTGATAAAATATTGTAATATTGGAAATCTATTATAAATCTGCGTTGGAAATTTGTTAGAGCTTTATTGTGGTTGGAACTCACAATGTAAAGATTTTTTAAATGGAAGTTCACTCAAAATGCACTCGTTTACATTATAAAACCAGAACTCTATCATAGAGCACTGGTGCCATCTGGTGGACACTATACTTGTTAAAATAATGTACAACACAATATAAACAATGTAAAATATTACCCTCGCATTGATTCTTACTGGTTTCAATAAAAGAGAGAAGGTCTGTTTTTGGAAACACTTGTCACTGTTTAATATGCACAGAACATTTCATTAAACATATACTGTCCTGACAAACTGCTCCTTTTTATGGAGGAAAGTTTAGATGTTTAACCGAAGTTTCAAGCAGCTCCTTTCATACATTCAATTATCTTGTAAGCTGGGCCATTAAAAAAAGGGTATTAAGTGTCACGTGACTCAATCAACTACAGTACCGATGAAGCATACCATGACTTTGGAGTCGCACATACCACGAGCATACATTTTAATTGAGTTATTTGTACTTTGACATACTTTGAATTGTGGCATTTTGGACTGAGCATTGATCTTGAAACAGAGGGTTCCACAAGCTAATTAATCTTTCGACACTTCTGAACTACAGTGAAATTTAATTTTAAAAATTCATTATTTTTTAATCTACATATTTATAATACGAAACAATAAATAAATAAATAAAGATTGCAGCACTTTTACACATAAAATAACTATACTATAATGTTTAGATCAGAAGCTTTAATAGTTCTCATGTCTACTTTTATGACTTGGAACTACATCCTATTCTTATTTCATGGTAATCAAGAAACTTTGCAGTCATAAGAAAATGTCATGTTGCACCTGGAATATGTAAAATGACCAACTGCAAGCACATGGAGAGTTTTTCTTATCACCAGTTCTCCGTTTCTACCCAACAAGTCCAAGAGAACAACAGTCACTACCTGACAAACATCAAAAATGCATTTCCATCTTTGTTTATTAAAAGATGATTGTAATTAGTTGTGCCCAGAATTTCTTTAATGCACATATTAAGCACATCTTGGCATTTCCATCCTGTTTTTTCTTGCTTGATCACAGAACAAAAGTAAAAAAAAAAATTCTGGTTTTGGTTTTTAATTCAGAATGTATCTGTAGTTCTGTCCATTCCTTTTCTGTTAACCACTCATTCTGTAAGGATCACAGGGCTCTGCTGGTGCAACTCTAACTCACATTTGAGTGAAAGACAAGGTACGCCCTGGACATTTCACCAGACCATCTCAGGATCACGTTCTCTCTTAAGTCGAAAAAAAAAAGTGTAACCAATTAAAATGTGAAAGAAACCAGAGTATCAAGAGATAACTCATGCAAACATGCATATGGAAAACAGGAACATGGCATATGCATACTCCACTCTGGAAAGCCACCAGCTAGTCTTGGAACTGACCAATACCTGTAGATTAAATAAAAATACATATACAATAAATATAAGGTATTGGTGACACCAAAAGTTTAGAACAGCCAAACTCTGCTAGTAAAGAGAGATTGAGACCAAGACAACTACTTGACCTGTCAAGATCGAGCACAGAAGCAAGACCCAAGGTAGTTACACTGTATCAGGTTTTATCAAGACTGAGACTGGGGTTTCACAATGTTCTGTTGGAGTAATTTTGTAACAGTGCAAGGAAACAAACCACACTGAGCCGATGAAATTTCACATAAAACCAATTACCCTTCCAAAATGAAACCAGAGGGACCCATGTACACACCATCTACAGAGAATCTGGCCAAAAGTGATCTTCATGGAAGAATTGTAGCTCATGAATCCAGAGCACCTGCAGCAATTTTTCCGCTCTCTTGCTATTGGACCACTCAGACTGGCACTGACGTCACTCTCGGACTTAATTAATAAGACTGGCTCTATTGGATAGCAAACAACACGTGAATTCATCCTGAAGCACAGTGTGGACACCAAACATTTAAAAGTGTACTGTAATGTACTGATTAAAATTAAAGTTTGAAAAAAAAAATATATTGTGCATTGTGCTGTAATCTTTTTCAGACCCTTCTCAATTTTAGATTTCTAAGAATTCTAGATTCTATATTTTGCACATTTTTGAGTTGCTTGGCCTTGTTCCCATAACAAAAGCAGTTTGTGTGTTGAATAGGCAGAAGGTGCAGGCAACAGTGAAGCATTGTGGAGGTACTGTGAATGGTTGGGGTATTTCAGAGTTGGAGGTTTGGCTAGGATCTATTGGTGTAATTTGATTCAGTTCTCTATGCTAAGATATGCTTAAATTGCATTGCCCTATATGGATAATTGGAAAAGGGAAAGCACAAATGGAGCTGGATAAAGGGCATAATTCCAAAAAGTGTTGCTTTAACTTAATGGATATGTATTTGAATTTAATGTTGACAGTATATGGTTACTCTGTAAAAATGAGGTAAATTAAATCACATAAATGAACAATACAAAAAAAGTACTTGCAGTATTCTGCCCTCACAGCATAGAATGGTTTGAGCCATTTAGGAGATGATGAACAATAAGTGAAAGAACTGACATAGACAGAGCTTTCCTCTCTTCCTCTGAATTATTTTCCCTCACTTAATGAGTGACACTCATTTTAAGACTGCAAATTAAACAGATAAAAAAAAACTGAAAAAGTTTTGCATGTCTAGTCCTTTTTACACATGTACACCGATATTAGTGATTTACATTTTATAACAACTCAAATAAATTAGTTGGTAATTTATAGTCATAGGTAAACGTATTAGGAGAAAAGACAATTCCAGTGCTCTAATGTAATTCCATTAAGGTTAGCAGTACAGTGGTACCCCGAGATACGAATGCTCCGAGTTACGAAATGTCTCGTGGGACATTTTTTGCTTCGAGATGCAAAGAACAATTCGACATACTAACAACTACAAGCAGTTCTGCTGTATGTTCTGCTTGTTAGTATGACGTTGCGTTGCGCTTCCGGGTTCCTGGCGCTCCTATCTCCCAGTGCAAAAAGGGTCTGATGTGCTTCAAAACACTTCAAGAACACAGCGAAACATTATGTATAAATTATCAATAATGTACTATAACAAATGTTAGAGTCAAGGTGTCGTAAAAGAAATAACGTTTATAACGTGGAAAGTGCTGTTCTGTAGCGCAACTTAGAGAAACCCTGTGACGCATTCTCAGGAGTGTCTCTCCATCTGCGCTTGTGCTTGAAACCGTGTTGTTGTCAGTAATTCGTGAAATATCTCGAGAAAGTTAACTTTCATCCGTGGTGCCGTAATGTTTTCTGCCATCCGTTCCGACACATCGCTTCACTCAAGGTAAGGTTTCACATTTGTGAACATATTATGTATTTTGCTTGTTTTTTATTATCATTTATTACATTAACAATGCATAGATGTAAGGATTGAAGAAACTTTACTTGATTTTTCTCTGGTTTTCCTTTTTTTCCATCTACTTATACTGTTGTTTCTGAGAGCCGCTGCACGGATTAGGCATTTTACATGTAAAACTTGCTTCGAGAAACGAATCGTTCGAGATACGAACGCCACTCTGGAATGGATTACTTTCGTATCTCCGGGTGCCACTGTATATGGTAAAGCCCAAAAATTATACTTAAACTTCGAAACCTCCAAGTAACATTTAAGAACGGGTTGAATTGCAATCACAATCTCTGAAAGTGAATATACTCACAGACACCGAACAAACATAGGAATTTAAAGAGATAACTGATTTTAGCTTTCTTAACGGCAGAGTTTGTCGCAATAAAACGGGTCCTACCGGAAACAAGAAAAGCTGCCAAGGCGGAACACACGGGAACAAATTTCAATCTAAAATATTGATTATTCTGATTCGCTTAATGTATTTCAACTGTGGAGTTACAATCTGTTTCACCAGTTTCAGTCTTCTTGTTGTTCACAGAGTTTACCTTGAAGTTGCAAGGATTGATGTTTGCTTAACATATGGATGTAGTCAATCACTCTTGCACAGAAAGAGAAATGCTTGTGTGTGTGAAAGTAAAGGTTCTGTATGTGTGCAAGCATTTTGAAGAAGCACCCCGGGGCTGTGATTCAGTTTGGACACAACGTTCATGTCTCAGTAGCAGAGAACGTTGCTTCTCTCCATTTTCAAACAAGCCACTTGTCAATCCAAGCAATCTCCAGTACACCATCTACTACCAGATGCTCAAGATCACATTAAATAAACAACAATCCATTATAAAATATGACTTCAAAGCATTAATTACCCAACTGAAGAAAAAAAATATGATGCTAAAACATCCAATGATTGTTATGTTTATACAAATTTAGTATAACCAGACTATCAAGATTCGACCTGTGTCTTTTCTAGATTTTACTTATTACCAATTTCAGCTTTGGATAAAAATGTCTCAAGACTAAAGTAACATTAGTTTCTATTGGCCAGCAGGGGGCAAACTCTCTCTACACATAAATTAACCAGGATGTTTAGGGCTCGTCAACACGTGGCTGAAATTTCTGACTCCTGAAAGGGATTTTCCTTAACAACATCTGCAGCATGAAGAATGCCTACTTCTTCTTTTGTGCCAGGTCAGAGAAACCTGAGGGAAATAGATCCAGAGAATATTTGACAGCACATTGTGAACAGGTGTTTCTAGAGACAAATCTGCATACCGTCTGACATTTAGGTCTAAATTGTACCACGCAGCCAGAAAAAGTTTGTATTCTATCTGATAATTAGAATTTTTGTGGTAATACTTTTTTTTATAGTCATACTAATTGTAAGAACTTTATACAATAGGTCTTATGGGTCGTGGTACCCTGTGAGATGAATGAAATACAGAGAGCGCATAGTATTTTTTTTCTACAAAGCAGTTATTCATTTTCCCGTTTATTCCCTTTTTGTGGTCACAGGGGTGTGCTGGTGCCTATCTCCAGCGCACATTGCCGAGAGGCGGGGGTACACCCTGGATAGGTTGTCAGTCCATCGCAGAGGCAGTTAATAAAGGTGATGATGAATATGTTCAACCAAGTGTAGACACTGCATCAACTGCTCTGGCACTATGGCCTTGGGTACAGGGCATTTCAGATAAGCTCTTAGGAATACCAGGGGTGCCTCTGGTAGGGTTGCACAACCATAATGTTGGTGTCTGGGACAGGGTCAGAGAGCTAGAGTTTTGTGCTGCAAAAGGGGTTGCTGCTGTACACTCAATCTATGGAGGATGCAAGGATGAAGATATTGGGAGAACCACATACTGTGCCTCTGAGGACAAGGCATAGGTGAGAGGACCTAGAAAAAGCTTTACACCCATTATCACAGTACTTAAAAAGGTACAGTACTTATATCACAGTGACTATAAAAGGGCATTACTTAACAAAGAAAAGCCCTTCCCCTTTTATGCTGTCAGCAATGGCTCTCCGTGGAAAAGAGATGTTACATAATCTGTAAAGGAAATAAATTCTGTACACAAAAAAGGTGAGGGCTACAAGAAAATTGCCACTCAGAATGAATTTGCAAGTGAAGGTATGTGTTTCCCTGTGATGGACTGGAGACCTTTCAGGGTGTACCCCTGTCTCTTCTCCAAAGTGCGTTAGACCCCGAAAGAGATCTGGGATTCCGGATTCTGCTCTGATAGAAATTTCAGCATGGTTGCACTATGACCTACAATAATGCATGACGTTTTTTGATGAATCAATAGGAATCAGAAGAACTCCATCCCTGCGATTCCCATCCCAGAAAATACCTACTTCTGTGATCTTTACCTGATACACCAGGCTCTGTTTGACTCCAGTCGTCTCCGGTGATCTTCTGTCTCCTCTAGAGCTCCACTTACCTGTGACTCACCTCTCCAGGTGCTCGCCATCTTCTATTACATGCTATTGTCTTACTGGTTAAAGGAAAGACTGCAATCTGTACAACAGCGTTTTAATAAACATCTATAGTTCTGAAAATTCTTTCATCCTTGCAGAGTGACACTTGCTGATGTTGATTACCTTTAACCATTTTGTTGGAAAATATTGAATTCTTTTATTCATTCATTCATTTTCCAACCGGCTTATTCCCTTTTAAGGGTCACAGGGGTCTGCCAGTGTCTATCTCCAGTGCACATTTGGCGAGAGGTAGGAGTACACCCTGGACAGGTCACCAGTCCATCGCAGACGCAGGGCAATATTCTCTCACACATACCCGAAGGAAACCCACGCAAGCACGGGAAGTACATGCAAACTCCTTCCAGGAAGGTCACTGGCAAGCCACGAACCGACAACCTTCTAACTGCAAGGCCACAGTGCTGTCACTGCGCCACCGTGCCGCCCAGAGTTGGTGCATTTCATGGCAAGGGAGCACAACACCCTTAACAGATTTCTGCCCTTCACAGCATATTGTGTTTTGACAGAATTGAATTAGTATTTTCATTTTTATTCAATTTTGTTAATCCTGTATCCTTTGATCTTAGGAAGGAGGCATCACAAAATGGTTTCCACAAACCATTGGAACATGTCCACTGTGTTGTAGAATGTAGAGCTCTTTCACTGTAACTAGAGCAACTTTGCCACTGGATTTAGTAGCCGCACGACTCGACTTGGCATGGCTTAGCTCGATGGGGTGAAATTAATGGACCAACAAATGGAGCGATTTCATTGCACATTATCTGTAATGTTGTTTTGGTCATTCTAAAATTCCTTAACGAAAGTCTGTCATAAAAATCTAGATTATTGTGGTTTTGTCTGCCATATTGTGTTTCATCTACTTGTTCAAGTAAGGCCTTTTTTGTTATATACGAAAAAAGGCCTTGTCATAAAGCAGCAACTTCCAATTTCTTTTGATATTTGGTACCAGTTTATCAGGAAGTGATGATTTTGTTCTCTTGGATGAAAAGAAGTGCAATATTTGCAAATATTTTATGCGACATTCCAGTTTTGCGCAAAAATTTAATTTGCATTTTTGGCGAATGAAGCTAGTCAAGAAAGAGGTTGTCACGTTGCTGGAAGGATGGACAAGGAACAGAGTTTAGTTTCTATTTTTATATTAATTTATGTACACCAAAGTTAAATCGCCCTTGAAAGGTAATGACACTCAAAATTGCTTCATCATTAACAGCAGAAGTCTTTAGCAAGAAGCAGAGCCAGGAAGCTGTGGAACCCATGATGTCTTCAGAGGTGGAGATGGAGTGATGGTTAGGAGAAGTTAGGTAATCCATAAGAGTTGTAAGAGTAGATTGCGGAGAACTCAGAAAAGACACCACAAGTAGAACAGGAGAATCCAGGAAAGCAGGGAGCGATCATGGAGAGTCAGGAAGTGTGAACCATAGGACTGACAGTGAGGAAAGGAGAAGTGAGGGAAACACAGGCCTGAGAGGAGTATTTTACACTGTTTTTGTGGTTACTCAAAATCGACATAATTAACTTAAGTTAATTGAAATAATTACCAACGGACATAAAAAAACGGACATTAATTTTTAAAAGTATGTCTCGCATGTTTTACCTACAGCATGGTGTCCTTGAGTGCTATGAAATGTGCCTTAAATCTGATCTATTATTATTATTATTATTATTATTATTATTATTATTATTATTATAACATTTGAGTTTGTTACTTATTTCTATTAAATAAATAAAAATTTCTATTACTTAAGTCTGTAAAATAATCTTTTCTCCAAAAGTGTTCAACCTTTCTTGGAACTATTACAAAATTCTTTTGGAACTCTTTTTCAAATTGAACAATCATCCTTAAAGCATATATCTTACTTCAGGATTACCTTGGAGCATGTTCAGATTTCAGTTGCCAAATGTTAGACAGTAGCCATTCCAATAACTCTTGCTGCTGTGTGCGTACTGTGTTGTCATGTGGCTTGCACCATTTATCATGTTTATGAGAGAATATGTGGTAACATATTCCAAGCAGAGTAAAGTGGCTGACCACAAACAGCAAAAACATGCATCTTAGCTATAGTTCAGGCGATGAAATGACAGCCACTGGACAGTGGTGGAAGCCTGCTGTGTGGTTACAGTCAGCGACGCATTCATGGTTAAAGCCAAGACAAGTTGAAGCCAAGAACGATTTATTGCTCCTTTCACGTCCCAGTGTCGGTTATGTTCCTCTCATTACTATTCGGCTCTCAGAAGCACATTCAGGCCCAGCGTGAGCATGTAGTTTCTTTATGAAGAAACACCCAATGTTGAGATATTTTATATTAATTGAGTATTAAGATACATGCACATGTAATTCTAATTCATTAACATGTAAAAACTTTAACTCAGCTCATTTCATTTTGTAAGAATAATGTGATCAAGGGTGTTCTTGTATACATGTATAACATAATACTTTAACCCTTAGAATTTGCTCTAATAAATTATCTATTAAACTGTTTTTGTGGCTATGCTTGACATCCTTTTTTGTCTAACCTTAGCTTCTTCTTTTTCCTTTAACAAATATTTCTTAATTAAATTACACACTAATTACAAAACAACCCTGAAATTGTACAAATACAATTCTATTGCAATAAACAATATTGTAAATATTACATTTTTACATTTTTCATTGCAAAAATAAACAAAAAATGTAAGACAAAATAAAAATTCATAACCCCCCCCAAAAGCAAAACAATGTCAAAACAATGTGATTATATATATATATATATATATATATATATATATATATATATATATGAAACAGGCAAACCTTTCCTGAATCTTCCAAATACTTTTTGTTTGTTTGTGTTTGGTTTTGTGCCAGAAGTTTTAAAAAAAACACAAGCCATATCCCAGGTATTGCACTTCCAAGGGTAATCCCTTCTTTTTACAACTAAATATCACTGATGGCCCTGGTTTGGGGTCTAAAAAAATGAAACCGAAAGACTATCACATATTTTAATTTGAATTATCTTGCAATTTTTGTGTCATAACTCTTATAAGATTCGTTTTAAACCAAATATATTGTTTTTGAAATCTACACATTATATTTGAAATAAAGATTAGACTTCTAAAGGTCAAACAACAAAAGAAGTAATTTCTTTAGCAGTTTATTTTGTTATTATATTATATATTATAAATCAGTATGAATGCCAACAATATTTGTCATCAAAATGCTTGGAACTGGGTTGAAAAAAAATCATTCAAAAGATTGTGTGATCACCAAGGATCATTATAAAGAGTCTGAATAACTCTGAGGTAAATGAAAGTCTGTATTAATATATTAAGAAAAAGTTGAACCTGGACAAAAAAAAAATTAAATGATCCAGATGTATGTTGTTGCTTTCTGTAATCAGGTCTGCAGGCATCATGTGCAGGTGTTTAAAAAAAAAAGCTTTTTAAGCATGCAGCGTATGCTTATGTTTTATATTTTATGCTCTCATATTTCCATGCAATGTGCTGATGCGGCATGAAGCACACATCCGCACCTGGTGTCTGAGAGAACTTCACCAGATGCAGAAGCTCTTCTACACACACACACAAGCACATGTTTCTCAATGACAGTTGCTTAGTATGCAAATAAGTTTATTCAAATATTTTATCTTGAAAAAGGTCGCTTTAGACAGACACAGTTATATATTTTGATTGCTATACTCATTAGAATACTGGCCATGTTTTGTCATAATCTATATTTTTATGTTGATGATGAATGAAGCAATACGAGACTTGATCATTTTAATAAAATGATCCCAGTTTAATAAATGTAATGAATTGTCATTATAAAGGCGATTCACAGAAACCGAAGTTAACTGTACACTATAATAACTTTTAACACAATCAACTTATGTGGAGTGTCATTCAAAATCCAGAATGTGAAAGAGCATTGTAATAAAAGTGGGAAGGGTAGAATAAGCAAAGTAAACGTAAGTGAAACGAGTCAAACCTTTTTTTTTCAAGGGTGAGTTGAGATGTTCCTGTTACATTAGCTAGAACATGATGCTAAATAAACAGCTGACAATTAAGCTGACATTTGGTTGCAAAGTTTAAAAGAACATTTAGAAACCACCAGAATGAAGTGCTAATTGTGTTACTCTTAACATCTTCCAAGTTAAGTGTCAGAAAAGCTTTTTACTCATCCTAGAGTTTGTCTGTTGCTTTAGGCGTCCATATCTAATGACCGTCTGGACGCAGCTGCAGATTTTCCGAGTTCTGGAATGCTTTGAGTCTGACCTGTTTGCTCAGAGTAATTCCCAACTGAGAGCTGATTGCCAGAACACATTGCAGAAATCTGGGGCTCAACTCAGTCAAGCTCTTTGTTTTTCCATCAATTCCATGCTACAGTTGCAGATGGTGATGATAATGATGATGATTACGAGAAGGTTCTTAACTATGTTCTGTAGTGATCTTGATGGATGTGAGTTTTTAATCACAAAAAGCAAGAGAAACAGGTTTTATCTTGTGACTTTGGCTTTCAATGGTGCTATAAAGGCAGTGTCATCACTGATGATAAAAAGCCTTTAACACTTTAACATCTGACAGAAGTGTTGGAACTTATAATGTCTAACATAAACAGACACTTAAAAATAGGGTGGGAGAAAAAGTTTTGGAAATGTTTTCAGGGGGATGCAACAAGGCATACCTGAGCACACACTTGATTTCAAATAATATCAAATTTATGAAGCACAAGCGTATACAAATTCTTTTCGAAGATTATGTAGTAATTATATATGTATATGTCTGCAGCATTTTTGAGCATTTTTACTACTTGACAATTTGCTGTAATAAATAACTTGTAAAAGTACTTTTTGTGCTTGATATAATTGTTTAGGAAATTGTACAAAAAATAAAATCCTGAGCATTAGATTTTTGTCACTTTTTCACTGCAAAAATATCAAACATTGAGAAGTTTTTATGTTTTGTGACAAAAGTGTTGAGACAAAATAAAAATGTATAAATCCCTCCAAAAAAACAAGACAAGGTCAAAACAATGTGAAAACTGTAAAAAAAACAGACACACCTTATACACTGTTGCCAAATTGCTTTTTTGTCCCAGAAACTTGAAAAACACAGCCATATCACAGGTCTTGTACTTCCAAGGAATATCCCTTCTTTTCACCACTAGATGGCACTAATGGCAACAATGAAGAATGTAAAATGAAACTGAAAGACGATCACGCATTTTTTCTCACAACTCTTCACAACCAAACATATCACAGCTTAAAACCATTTTTTTTCTTCAAATCTACACATTATATTTGAAATCAAAATTTAACAGTAGATGACATGCCTCATTCCAACTTTCAAAACTGTGTGATAGATACCCACACTGGTGCATACAGAGACTTCTAAGGGTTAAATTGTGAGATCAGGATGTATTTCTGAATACCATGGTACAATTTGTTATCAAACCATTTAAAGAAGTGAAAACCACCTACTATATGTTCCATTACGTGCAATGGATTTAATTTATTTTAAAGAGCATCAAAATGTTTGTACTACAATAGGCTTGGCATCTTGACTTCAGGATATGGTTAAAGAAAAGGTTAATAACATTATATATATATATATATATATATATATATATATATATATATATATATATATATATATATATATATATATATATATATATATATATACATTATTCATTTTTATAAAATCATGTTGCGATCAACATTATAACTGGTCGAAAAAGGATACTAGGTGGACTAGGTATCAATGGCAATAAAATTGGATCCAGTTTGTTTTTTTGTTTTTTTTTTTTTTCAAATAAATAAACTGAAAATATTAAATAAAACACATAAAAGAAAATGTAGTCAGTAGATTTTATTTAAAATGTTATTTAAAAGCAGACAAAAGCAGAATATGATTTAAAATTGATCATGTAAAATTGACCTAAGTTTATTTAATTAAATTCTACTCAATGAATGTTGCCGAATAGTTATATACAAAAATAGTTTATTTTTCATTCTTTTGGTGGCTAAACCGTCTCTCTTAAACGAAAACTTGCTGCACTCTATTAATAATGTAAAATTCCCCTTAGATTTACACTTCTTAAGCAGAAACTGTTACTTTGTAACTCCATTCACTGAAAATAATTAGATAATATAATGCTATACTGTTTGTGTGTGTGTTGATACGTGTGTGGGGGGAGGAGGGGGGGGGGGTGTTCATTCAGCTCATAAATGGACACATTGACTGCTTGAGAGGTAAGTGACACTTAAGAAGAACATCTCTGTCCCGTGAGGGAAACACAAGCTTCTATTGTGTGGCTCATTCAAAGTTCTGTCCTGCTGACTCTCCGTCCAGTGCCAGTGACAGCTGGAACTCTGTGTAAATTTCCCAGCTTCCAGTCAGCTATAGACACCAAAGTACAAGTGTCTGATGTGAGTTCAGATTTTTTTTAAAAAAAGGAAATCAGCACTTCCTGACAGAAAAGTGTTTCTTTTTTGTTTTGTACATATTTTATCCGTCAAAAAGGCCTCCATTACTATTTTAGGTGGAAGAGGGTTCATGAAGCATTGGCTGAAAACTATGAATGGATAGCTGTCCTGCTGCTTGGTCAGTAAGGCATTGCGCTAGCTACAGAAAGGTTGTGGGTTCAAACCCTAGGGGAAGCAAAAACTGACAACATGTGTAAATTGATTGAAAAAAAAGCATCTGCTAAATGCAAAAAAGTAATGTAATGAATGGAGGGTTAGATCTCAACAAACTTGGAGAGGGATGAAGGAGCAGCAGCACATAGATTTAAAAGCCAGTAACGTTTTGAACTCAATATATTATGCTTCACAGCAAGTAACAGTAGAGGCTGTGGAACGGGTCAGTTCTACGGGACTGGGTAATATCCCTCAACGCAGCATTTTGCACCAGCTTAAATGAAGTGGGTGATGGACTGCACACTTTGTTGGACATGACTTTTTAAAAAATATTTCTGGCTATTTTGTTTGGGACCGACAGTCTGAAGACAGCAAGAGATGTGTGTAGAGAGTGGGGGAAGGTTGCGAAATGATCACAGGTTCTGAGGAGTATTTATTCTTATTTAATTTCTCTGTTCAAGTCTGTTTTCTGTTCTTGTTCAGAGTTAAACCTTTTAAAACCTTGTTCAAAGTTAAACCAGAGTTAAAATTTCTAGTCTGCCCAATAAACTGACTGCTGCTGTATCCTGCATTTAAGTTTGATTTCTTATCTCACCTTTACTCGGAGTAAGATCCTTAGCATTGTATGAATATACATAAATAACCAAATAGTTGTGATAATGTAAATTAAGTTAAATAATAAACAAAAAGTAGCGCAGTACACTTTGTAGTATAAGAAATCATGTCACTAGCTGGTTTTACATTGCACCCAAACAGCAGCAAGGTCAAGAGAGAGAAAGAGTACCTGATGATGAGAAAACCTGTGATTTCCTCTCATATTCAGTCTATGCAAGCTAAATACTAGTATCTATACCAGTATGAGGCTTTCAAGCTGATGGATGGTGTTTTGATTGGTTCCCTCGCTCTATTGTGCTGGAATGCTATAGTATGCTCTCTAGCAGGTGCGCGGCAGGAGTGTGATGTCGTGAGAACCGAGAGGCTGTCAGGACCTGCTCAGCCAGGTGCATCTGAGCTAAATCCAAGTGCTAAACCAACCAGAACCAACCGGAAACCCCTATAAAGGCCATGGGTCACTGTCAGCCAGACCACATGGGTAGAGGCCAGCTGTGTGAAGCTATAAATCTGCCCTTAAGTGAATGTTAGGTCAACGTGAAAATCATTTGAAACATGTTGCTGATTGGGTCAACAAGTCACTGTAACTGTAATAACAACATTACGTCTATAGGGAGTAACAGCTACGGGTAACAATATATATAGCTCCATTGTGGTGAGGTTTATGGGTGGTGAGGCACTGATCATCAGTCAAACTTACAAACATATGAACCCTCAGAGTAGCTTTGAAATATATATTTTAAATAACTTATTCTTCTAATAAAATATATAGAATGTATAAATGTATAGCCGATTGGAAATTATTTATGGCATCCTATAAATACCAATGTTGCCTTATTTTTATATATAATTTAATATATGTGTGTGTATATATATATATACACACACACACACACACACACGCACACACACACACACACACGCACACACACACACACACACAAACATAATCAAACAGTCATTACATTTTTGGTTTAAAATTTTATTTCACCCTCTTTTCTATGTGTAAACTGTACCATACAAACAAGCATAAAAACATTATCTTTCATTATAAATGAAGTCCATGTGCTGCTCCTTCTGATGCAACATTTACATTAATGTATTTAGCATTCGCGTTTATCTAAAGCAACCTACAGTTCAGGAGTAAAGACAAGGTAATCATAAGACATGCCCATACAAGAGGTTCTAGCAGACTTTGAATAAATTCAGTGCTTCTGTGATTTTTAAATTGCTAAGTTTTTAGTTGCTTTTTAAAGGTTGTGAGAGTTTGTTCCCGTTACAAAAGAGAAATATTGAATATGAACCAGCTGTTGATATTTGACTATCAGCAGATATCTGCTAATTTAATGATTTGGACAAGGAAAATGGTGTGACATTTCACTGCTGCCTGAAAGCGGGACAGACAGCTGCTGTTTCCAGCAGGATTCTCTTTCCTTCCTCCCCCTCTTTACATTTTCATTCTGTACCCAAACTGCCAAATGTCAGATTTAGCCCCAAAACGGAGCTAAAAGTCAAGATATGGCAGACACATGAAACAAGATATTTTTATGCCTGCAAAAATAATAGTATTATGATGCGTTGCCATTCAATAGATTCCTTCTCAGAAAATTATTTTCAGAAAATCTTAAAATGCTCCCATTGCGCTTGATGGCATATGCTAATAAATCTATGGTGGAGAATAAAGGGTAAATAAAAAGGGAATAAAAGGAGGTTTTAACCTCCTTAAAATATTTAGAATAAAAAATAACTAATGTTCTTGAACCAGTAGCATTTTATTTGACCAGCCGATGAATGTCCTTGTGTTATGTTTGTATTTGGCCATGAAATAATTAATGAGAAATATCCCAACAAAGAAGGAACTTTCAGGTCCATCACTTTCTCAACTGAATAATTTGTAATTTGTGAATTTAATGTAAAGGTTCATCAACGTTGTGAAAGGTCATCTGGGATATTTTGCAAATAGTCTCAAGAAAAACTTTTCAGAATAAATTGCAAAAATCTAGTAAAGTTTACTAAAATTATCACCAATTCTTAGCTATTATATTTAACAAAATCTTTCTTAAAATGTATACTACCACATAAAGCCTTGGCACATTCCACTTGGAAATATTCTTGGAAGCATTTACTATGGTAGTGCAAGACAACTCTTTCTGTTTATATGTTTATATAATAACTTTCATTCACCCACGCCTACACTATATTGAAGCTTAAGTTTAATTCTTAAGCTTTACAGTTTAACTCTCTTTTTGCTTCCTTATTCCACGAGACACAGACCAGCTAGATCACGTGTCTCACAAAGTTCTTAGATTATTTATTTCTTTACAAACTCATATTTATGCAGCAACGTTTATCCAAAGCGACTTACAGATCAGGGAAAACAACACAACAAGCAAATTGTAACAAAGGGTCAGTTAATCTTAAGAAGGACTCACAGAAGAGGTTACAGCTATTTCCAAAATGCTTAGAGTAAATTAAGTGCTCTTGAAAAAATAGTCTTGTTGTTTTTTAAAAATTGAGAGAGAATCCATTTTTTAACCTGCCCTGTCCCGCTCAAAAGCCACCACATGGAAGGGTAGGTGCTTCGTTTGAGCTAGACAGTTTTGTTATCTCCAGGGGAGTGAACATATGATGTGGAATTTCCTCCTGTGGATGGAAGCCTTGAATAAAGGAATGAATGAATGAATAAATTATTTATTTATTTACTTTTCCCATGGACCAGTTCACATTAATTACATCAGGAAAGGAGGGTGTTAAAAGAAAAGGAGGGATAGAATGAGAGATGTAGGTGAGGGGGAAAGATTCAGGAGTGGGAAAAATACTTACCTGAATATATCATGTCCGTTTGTTATAGTTTGTGCAGTACAGTTTTAGCACAGGAAGTCTTGACCCGTGCTTAAACTAGAAGTTGAGCGAATGCTCGGTTAGGAGGTGTCTGATCCTTCTTATATTGCACAGTTCAAAACTGAATGATAGAGTTCACTCCGAGGTTCCAGACTGAGGCAGAGGGAAATTGTCGAGGACTCTTGTTTTATGGTGATTAGAGATCAAGAATTTTTGTGTTTTCTGGTGAAAACCAAAAACTTGTCTTTGAGGACAAAAACCCACATAACTATGGTTCAATTTAATGTACCCGACTTAAATCAATCTTTGGTAACTTTAAAGAAAAGTACACATTTGAAACATCAGACCTGTAGTTTCAGGGTAGTTAGTAAAGGATTTTCTGTGGGATAAAGTGTCCACTGTTGTGTGCTGCAACACATCTTTGCTTGTCCTCATGGGCTAAGAGTGTGAGAGTGTGCAAGACTGAGAGAGAAAGTGAGAGAGAAACAGAAAGAGAGAGTCCCAGTAGTCGCTCCTTATCAGATGAGGCATCCACTTCAATTTGCAATTTTAATGAAAATCAGACACCTGCACTGCAAATGATCGCCACTCTGTAGACATCAGAGCAAGAAAAGAGAGAAAGGGAGAGAGGGGAGGGTGAAAAAGTAGCCATAGTTCCAACTGAAGGGGGACAGAGGCTCTGAACGGATTTGGTTACTATAGACCCACCAGACTGGGAATTCAGAAGACTGAGGTGGGGAAAGAAAGGGTTTCTTTCATTCAGGGTGCAGGGACAGGGATCTTCTCACATGCTGAAAGAGTGTAGAGATGATGTTTGCTGTCAGGGCAAACTGAAGACCTGATTACCCTGGTGGGTAGCACACTCTCATCCAACACCTTTCTTCACCAAGAGGTAGTCCATTCATATGAAGGGTTCAGGCTAAGGGGAGGAGTGCTAGACACGGGTGTCCTTGGAAGGCCAGGAGAACCAGACTGAACTGGTTCTCACTTATTTACATGAGTAAGAGACAAATAGCCTGACGAGTGGAGAGAGAAGACGGAGAGTAGGTCATTGGGATCTTATCAACTCAAATCAGACACACACAAAGCCTTCTACTCTTTTACAGCTTGTCCTAGATGTAGGGCCAGCTCTTTTAGAGCCTATGCATAGCAAGACAGAAGGCTTTTGGTGCAGGTGTTAGCAGAAGCTACAACCAGAGGAAACCCTCTTTGCAAACCTTTTCAATGAGTATAGCTTTGAGTTCAAGCAATGGATAATGGAACGGCTAGCCTTCAAATCCAATTGTTTGTATTTTTGATGTCCTGAAATGAACTTATCCATAGAGCAAAGGAACTGGCAAAATTAAATTTTGAAAAACTACTTTCCTACTGGTTATCGGTTCGAGGCTCACCGGTGACCTTCCTGGAAGGAGCTTGTATGTTCTCCCTGTGCTTGCGTGGGTTTCCTCCGGGTACTCCGGTTTCCCCCACAATCCCAAAAACATGCGATTAGGTTAATTGACTAATCTAAATTCCCCTTAGGGTGTGAATGTGTGAGTGAATGTTGCCCTGCGATGGACTGGCGACCTGTCCAGGGTGTACCCCTGCCTCTCGCCCAATGTGTGCTGGAGATAGGCACCGGCAGACCCCTGTGACCCCGAAAGGGAAGAAGCGGGTATGAAAATGAATGCATGAATGAATGAATGAATACTTTCCTACTCACAAAGAACACAGCTAGAGAGGAGAACTACAATTGTATGGTTTTTGAATACTTTTGAATTTTATTGCATGAATATTCAAATTGAAATAAAACTGCAATTTTCTGATTGAAAAGAGTGAAGCTATCACAAAGACAATTAAATAATTAGTTTTGACTGAACAGGTTTACCCCAAAACTCTTATGAAGCCTTATCTTATCAGCATTAGATACTTTTTATTGCAATTTTTATCTCACACCTTCAGATGGGCTTAACAGATAATTTATTATTGGTATGAAATTCAATTCTATCATACTTTCAATTTACTTCCAATAACGTCCATGATCATTCATTCAAATCATTCAAGTGGAAAAAAGCGAGGATTAGTGATGGGCGGATCGATACTCACCCGTCATTTTTTTCGATCTAATGACTAAAGTATCGATACTTATTAATACATTATTTAAAACATAAAAACAGGAGAAAGTGTTCTATATTGTTCTATTGCTACCTTCATTTGTGTTGCTAATCACCCCCTCTGGCGCAGCTGATTGGACTCATCCATCCAATCGGAGTGCGGGAAATCCACCTCCGTCTAGCTAGCTAGCATTGTCAATTACAGCTTTATGGAGGAGCACACGTTTGGCGTCAACAAAACTCTCCCTCTTTTAGACACTTTCACTTTTTCATTTTTTTGGTGGATTATCATCAGTGTAAATCTTTGCTCTAAAGTTTACTCCCATGTAACATTACCATTTATATAATCTAATTTACAGTATTAGGACTGACATGCCTCCCTCTTGGGTAATTCTCCCTTACCAGAGGAAATATTTTGAATGTGCAAATGATTATTATTTTTTCAAGGCTTTAATTTTTCTCATAATTTTTAACATATAAATTTTTTCAATACAGTGCACATTTAAGAAAATAATACATAGTTTTATAATTAATATTGTAACAATGTTAAAAATACTGTTTAAATCATGTTATACATTGTTTACTGCTCTCATTCAGCTGATTTACTTTAATGAAGTTCATTAAAGTTGTTAAATTTTAATATTTGGTTGTGGTTCGTCCATAGAATATTTTTTATCTTGGAATTTTTTTAGTATCGATATCGGTATCGTATCGAATTCAAAAAATGTGGTATCAACCATCCCTAGCGAGGACGCATTCTTCTTCGCCTAAAAGCTCTAGCATGCCAACGGGCTCACAAGCGCCCTCCGGTGTCGCACTAATGGACCACTTTTAAAAATAACTATTGCAAATCAAAAACACAAATTTATGTATTAAAATTACGTTGTGCAATTTGTGTTGTGTTGTGCACTAATGGGCCACCGTAAAAAAAAAGTCATTTTAAATAACTGTTTAGTAACTAATTATTATTTAATGATTCAGGTTGTTAGTGAATGAAGTTTGATCAAAAGAACAGAAATGCTCAGCTTTTGTAGTTAAGTACAATAATAAATGTTGACGGAAATGCACATTAAATTACAAAAGATGTACGTTCACTACTTAAAAGTTTAATTTGTACAATGACAGGATATAATAAATATGAAAATAAATGTATAAATATGTGAGACATGTATTCACTGTCTGTATTGGGCACAAGAGGCCAGGCCTCTGTTGGCTTTTTTGGAAACTCAAGAAGCTGGATTAGATGATGCTTGAAAACACAGAAGTAAATCACCAAGGCAATATTTCAAGAATGACCATTCGCATACTCTATTGCAACAACCATGGTGAGCTTCTATTTATAAAGGACCTTTCTGCTGTCATCCTTCTGCCTTCTTGTTGCTCAACTTGTCACATCACGTCAATCTTAGCAACACTGAGAATAGTGAAAAATGTGCACTCTGCATGCCCCTGGTAAAAACATGCACCTGTTGCCCCCTTGCCTGCCCCTTCATCTCCTAGGGTTTGTCACCCCTTCATGCGGTGGCCATGACACGTGGCCCTCCTTTAGAAAGAACTGGTCAAGGACCCAGCACACGCCACTTCGGCAGGTGGCATGATGGATGTTCAACAAATGGAAAGACAAAACAAACACAAATGCTTGGTGTGAGTGAAGCCATCTAGAGAAACACTGGAGCGGCTTGAGTGCATCAGCTTAGTTAGTAACATAACAGATAAATCACAGAGCATTGCAGACAACAATCATAATTCACAAATCTATTCATGAGATGATATATGCTGCTTTCTCTCAGACTCCATTTGATCACTTCACTTAAAGTTATTCAATGACTCAGTATCGACCACTGCAATATCAGAATTAAATGACAATGAATAATTGGTTTATAATAAATACATTTGTGTAATGCCACAGAGGGTCCAAAATGATTGGTGCACGGAAATAGTACACTCTATTGTACAAAGTCATATTTTGGCTAATTAAAACTGAATTTTTCTGATATGTGTTGTATTTGTATAAGTTGTATAAGTGTTTTATTTTGTTGTATGGCACTTTTATTTTGGGTCCTAGGCCTGGTGACACATTACTGTGAGCCCTTAAACCCAGGAGACAGGCAGTGCGACAGGCTGTGCAATCTTATGTCGGCTTAAATATTATTATTGAGTTTTAACTTATTATTATTCTTCAGGCTTCTTCTTCTGACAAAAAAAGTATCTCAGTGTATCTCCTCATAGCCTGTTCGATCTACAGCCACCAAACTTTGCACGAGCATCCAGATTATATCTGTATCTATCTACCCATATTTTCCACAAAAAGGGTGAAAAGCTGCTAAAAAAACATTAACTTTAGGGGCAGAATCAGAGAATCTCATAGAAACTTCAACTTTTTCAGTCTGTGAAAGAAAATGAAAAGCATTGTGCAAAAGTTTTTATACTTTAGTGGGTGAGGTATCTCAGCTTTGTGAAGTAATTGAGACATGGGGGTTGGTCTATAAGGAAACGTCAAAAAGGGAACATGATGATATGTCACTGAACCCTCCATAGCAACCAGACTGATTACCATACCAACCAATTTGGCATATCTCAGCTTAGGAAAATCATAGAGACATGTAAGTTTACTTAATTTAATTCTTGAGACATTGTTTAACATAAGTGTTAAGTTGCACTTTAACAAGCCAACATCAAAGTTTCCGTGCAAACTTTAGCCATCTACTTTTACATTTCTATAGAACAGGGGTCTCAAACTCAGTTCCAGGAGGGCCACAGCCCAGTTTACTTCCTACCCAGCTCAGAGGGACTAAGGTGTGTTCAGTTGAGGTTGGAGCTAAACTGTGCAGTGCTGTGGCCCTCCAGGAACTGAGTTTGAGACCCCTGCCTTAGAGGAAGCTCTTCAGAAAGACCTGGGTGTTAAAATAGTGCCACTATAAATACATTAACGTTCAGAGATGAATAAATGCTATTCAATGAATGTATCAAAGACCCTAACCAAAATGTTTATGCACAAAGCAGACAGAGAAATGGTCTTAAGAACTGATGGACATGAGTTTGAAGTTAATTTATTTAAATATCTTGGTGTAATCAAATGAAATTAGAATACAGAAGAAAAACAGATAGAAAGCAGGATAAACTCAGCAAAATAATGTTTGTATGCACGTAACAGAATTCTCTCGTCAAAATCCTCAGTCAAAAAGTACTACATCTAAAGGCCTACTTGTGCACAAGGAAACATAATAGAGAGATCAGGGATCTCTACAATAGTACAAACATAATAAGTCAAGTGTAGAGGAGTTATTGAAATCTAATTCTGAACAAAGACGAGACCATGGAAGAACAAAACAAAGATGGTGGATTGAAGTAAAGGATGACATGGAGAAGATTGGGGCTACTGAAGAAGATGTGGGGAACCAATTGGACTGGAATGGATCTGTTGGTTTATTTAAATATCAACTTCAATATAAATAGGTAAGTAATTAAAGCATGGTGAAAATGATGACAATTAATGGATTCGAAGGAGGATTATTTTGGACATTGAGCGGTGGTACTCACTTCATTTGGACAAAAGTTGGAAATTACAATTTACTTTTGGACGGATAGGCTACAAATATTGTTTTGGATTACTTACATCATGGAAGAAAGATAAGTGCTGTGGTTCATGTTTGCTTTTTGTATACTTGGTTGAGATTACAGTGTGTTTTGGTTTATGTCATATCTCAATTTCCAAACTGCTAGCAATAGTTTGCTTTAATATTGCAAAACAAGTTAATTACAACTTTTATATGAATCTAATAACATTTTTTAAGGTAGATAATATAGCTAGAATTTTTTTTTAAGATTACACAGTGTATACAAGTTTGACAACAGTAATCAGAACATGGTTGACTTGGGTGGTCTAGACTAAACTGGTAGGATGACCTTGCATCTGCCGAGGTCTCCTGTGTACATGTTATGGCACATCACCACCCAGCTGTCATTGCTTTTGCAAGTTTTTAACAGATTATGAAGCTTTAGAATAAGAAAAAACACATAAAACTTTAAATGAATGGAAAACCATAAACCCTTTCCTCAACTTCCCGTGGTGGTTATAAATAATATATAAAACTGCCAGAGGGAGCAACAAATGAGTAGTAATATTCATAATATATTTTATTAGTATTTAAACATAAAAATAGCATGTTTAGTAGTTACTTTTTTTCCTCCACTGTTATAGAGAGCACACTTATTTTTTTACTTTTTTAAAATTAAATTGTTAAAATTAATCAATGATTTTTTTTTTGACAGAACCTCTAACATGAATTAACATGAGCTAGGCTACACAAACTCAGTCTGAGGCGTCATTATCTAATGCATACGACTATCGAAGCTAGAGCAAAAATTATATAAATGGAGAGGGTTTATATTTTTGGGTTGAAAGAAAAGGCAAACCTTTCTGCATAATTTGCCAGACTTTGTTGTCGCACAAGGAGCTTGAGGTGTCTCATTTAGTCAAGTAGAAAGAGTTTAGGCTGATGAATAAATAAATTCATATTTATTAATAGGTTTGCCACCCATGCAGTGGGCATTACGTACAAACTGCTAAATACATAACCTAAATAAATATGTCTTATAATAAGCATACCGGTAATTTTACATTTATTTTCTTAATCCTACATACATTCATGTACATCCTCTATTAACCTCAATGAAAATTTTATAATTAAACACAAATTTTTCACCTTCCCTTATCACAGGGCATCATAACAATTTGACTGTTCTCTAGGGGGCAGCATATTTGTTTTAAAGGGCACATCAATAGCTGGTATGAAGGGATTCAAAACACAAAGCTTATGTTTGTCTTTGTATTTTTTAACCATAGACTGGTATCAGAGCATTGGGTGACACCAGGCCTCGAACATGAAGGTCAGACCAAGACCTGGTAAGGTACTACAATGCCTGTAGTGGTCTTTGTGTTTCTGTGAGTGTGACTTGGGGTTTTGTTCTAGTGTTGCATTGCTGACAGAGACAAAAATGAGTATCACAGGTGTCTGCTCCACTTCCTGTTCCCCAGATATGCCTCCCGCAGAGATCTCTGCAGATGTTAGCCAGTTCTTTCCAATTCCCTTTCCATATCAGGACAAATGCACATAACTGATTCAAAAAATATACAACCATTAAAAACTTGTGCTAAATTGAAAATAATATTGTGTGACTCTACGCT
>SRMA01025393.1:3338-15424 GCA_007224835.1 Danionella cerebrum | reverse complement strand
CCCATGGTTTTTGCTCTAAAGAACCCTTAAATCATTTTTTTGGTTCTTCACCAGTTCTTTGCTGTTTTTTTGGAAGGTTTGTGGATGCTATACCCCACGGTTTTTGCTATTAAGAACCCCTAAATCTCTATTTGGGTCTTCACCATTTCTTTGCTGTTTTTTGTTTGCAGGTTTGTGGATGCTATACCCCACGGTTTTTGCTATTAAGAACCCCTAAATCTCTATTTGGTTATTCTCCAGTTCTTTGCTGGTTTTTTGCAGGTTTTAAGCTGCTATATACCCCCTTTTTGCTTTAATGAACCCCTTAAGCTCTTTTCGGTTCTTTGCAGGTTTGAAGGTGCTATTTAGCAGGTTTTTGCTCTACAGAACCCCTTAAGCTCTTTTCGGTCCTTCACTGTTTTTTTTTTTGTGTTTTTTGGGGTACTGTTACTCTTTGTTAGAGTAAGTAAACTGTTATGTTGTTTTTGGTACTTATGTTTCTAAAGTAGTTATTTGTTGTTTTTCATGTGCTTCATACAGATACTGGTCATATATATCATGCAAAAGTTCGTTAATTTCATAAATTTGATGGTTGGTTCTAAAAGCACCTTTGAAGATTTAAGGTTAAATGGTACTAAAAATGGCATATTAAGTTAGAACTGGGTCTCTATTTGTGGCAAACTAGACTTCAGTGCCCTCTTATCCCCACCACAATCACCATATATTAAAGGTGTGGAACATGCTATTCTCACATTGAACCAAAGTACTGGAACAAAGTCCTGATCATGTTTCCAGTTCAGATTTGCTCTACCAGTTGCTTTAAAACATCCAATTGTTATTCTGCTTCTACTACTGCACTAATTGTTTCTTTTCTTTGCAAATTGATGGCCAGTGACCCGCTTGTCGGGATTTTCCTGGCTTCTAGTTTTATTAACTTTTTCTATGGCTGGTGATCAGGAATCTCCATAAAATTAGCGGACCACATGGAGATGAAGAGACAAGCCCTAGGTTTACCTGGCTTGATTTACCTTGTGACAACTGCCTAACTTCAACTTCAGCGTGTATAGTTCCCCATGTGAATTGGTATTGCTAGTGTGGGTTTTTTCTCTGGGAGCTCTGTTTTCCCACACATTATTATACCCTTAAATGTCACTTAAATACTGGCCTCTGGCCTGTCAGCCATTCTGTTACACAAAACATACTCTTACTAGAAATAATCTATATTTGCCTAATCCTTCTGAGGGGGGATTTGAAGCATCTAAATAAAAGTGCTACATACAAACATTTGACTTGACAGTGAGTCATCACAGGCACTCCCCTCAAATGGCTTGAGGGCTACCATTCCAATTGATGTAAGTCTTTCAGAGTAGAGATGTTGGATGGGGTTCCTAAGACTCACCAATTGCTCACTGGAGTTCCTCAAGGAACTTGGAGTGATATTAGATGACCATTTTACATTTAAGGACTACATTGTTCAGATAACCTTGATGTTTTGTTGATCTGCTTAACAAATGTAAGATCAGACCCAAGAGTAAATGATATTAAACTACAAGTTCAGCCTCTGCTAAAATTCAGACTTCTTGTGTGGTCAGATCTGTACATCCCAGGCACAAAATAGATGAATTCAACAAAGCCACAGATGATTGCTAACCTTGAATATGTTTCAGATACACTGAATCATCAATCTCAGACTACATTTAGACCTCTTTAGTATGAGGAGATTTATAAACAGCCGATGTGGCATTCATAACAGTCCAGGGTTTGGTTTAAAAGCAATTTGTCACCTCCTTGCGTAAAGTGATCCCCCGGGGGTCAGAGCTAATAGGAACGGGTCAGTTTAATTGTGAACTGAGTGTTTCATCCCCAGCTTGCAGGAATTTGAAACCCACTGAGGTAGCGCAGACGGGTCTGAGAGTGAGCTGGATCTCGGCAGGATGCAGAAGGCAAATACAGTCAGCATTTTTTTTTATCTGAGAGGTGAGAAGTGCAAATGAGTTTCTGGGCTGGCTGGTTTTTACAAGCCTTCTGTAACTTAAGATATCAGCTAGACAAAAGACCTAAAGTAACTAAGGAAAATGGAACTGGGTCAGTTTGTAAAGGAAAAAGAACTGTTGTCTGATCACTGCTGCATTATATGCAAGCCAACGGCACTTGCAGATCAGAAGTGTAGTTCCTGGTTATCACCTCACAAGCATCATTAATTTAGTTAATTAATCAGCTCTGTCAAATCTTACTGAACTATGAACAATATAAAAAAATATAATTACAGTTTAAAAAAAACAGGAACTTTGGGTTAAATTGTGATTGTTGAGCTACAACAGGTGCTATGGTTTGTACATAACGGTATTGCTGATGGTTGAAAAGTGGATATACAAATGGAAGACATTGGAATCAATGGGTGATACTCTAGGGGTCACTAGCCCTGTGATATTTTTTGGATATACACTTCCGTTCAAAAGTTTTGGGGTCACCCAGACAATTTTGTATTTACCACATGAGTTGTAAAATGAATATAAAATACAGTCAGAACATTAAAATAATATTTATTTGAAATAATAATAATTATTTTCAAACTTTGCTCTGTCCATTCGTCTGTCCATTTTTCAAATCTTCCTCTGTCCAATGTCTGTTGTTTTTTTGCTCATATTAATTGTTTCTATTATTGGCCAGTCTCAGATATAGCGTTGTCTTTGCATCAGCAAATTGAGGACCTGTGAGCCATCTATTTCTCAAGCTAGAGACTCTAATGTACTTATCTTGTGCAGCGGGGCCTCCCTCTCTTTTTTTTTCTCTGCTTAAAGCTGTCTGTGCTGTTCTCTGAAGAGAGTAGTACACACTGTTGTACGAATTCTACAGTTTCTTCACAATTTCACACATTGAATAGCCTTAATTTCTAAGAACAAGAAAAGACTGTCGGGTTTCACAAACATAGTTTCAGCAAACACAGTGTACTATTAGACACTGTAGTGATAGTTGCTGGAAATGGGTCTTTATACACCTATGTAGTTACTGCACCAAAAACCAGACATTTGCGACTAGAATAATCATTTACCACATTAACACTGTATAGAGGGTATTTCTGATTAGTTAAAAGTTATCTTCATTGGGGAAAAAACTGTTTTCCTTCAAAATAAGGAAATTTCTAAGTGACCCCAAACTTTTGAACGGTAGTATGTTACCATGTATTTCACCAACCTGGTGTTGCAAGGTGTATTTGGTAAGTATGGAATGCACCCCAGGCGAGCTGTCCAGGTAGGGGCTCTAGAGTCATGAGTGGTCTACTACGTGATGGGTACTACAGCTCAAGCTAAATTACATTTTTCAAAATGACTTATAGTAGGATAAGTTGTTCGAATCGAGTTTGGATGTACACCTTAGTGTACAAGTTTGCAGGTGCATTAATGTAGACATGGAAGTAGTAGGGGTATTTCTATGTCTACATTAATGCACCTACAAACTTTGTAATAATGAAGAAAAATTGTTTGATAAAGAATATGTTCAGGAAAATATTACAACACACTGTTAAAACAAAGATGAGTTCCATAACTAACAGAAATCTGGGAGGGCAGAATCCTTCCAAACACATACACACAGCTTGATTCATTCTTTCTTGTTTGGACAATGTCTGTTCTCTCTGACAAAGACTGGAGAACTGTACCTGGAGCCAACTTGCCTGATGTAGTTTTAAAGTTTTCTTGTCCTGTTGAAGCAATTTTAAAGTGAAACTTTATGGGACCTACAGCCCTAAACGCTGTCTTTCTACTTAAGATAAAAGACTAAAACAAACTGCATCCCCAGATGATCGTAGAAAAGATAGCTGAGCAAGCATAAAAACTTTTGGACTCAAGCTGACTCTCCACAAATCTATATTCATCATCCCACTCTGTCACATTCTTAACACTTTAACACAAGAGAGCTGTTAAAATGGTCTGGAAACACAGAGTCCAATTAATCTGAGCTTTAAATTCTAGTCCTTTCTAGCACATGAATAAAATGTTTTTGACACCTTTTTAAAAACTGCTAATTGGTGGGACTTTTTGCCCAAAAATATTAGAATCAAAATGTATTCATATTTTTCTTTTTTATTAAAAGGGAGAATGCGATAGCAATTAAACCTTATTCTCACAAGACTGGTATAATCCAGGGACAGATTCTATTTAATTTTATAAATTCCATTAATTCAATGTTTTTAGACTCCTTTAAGAATGCTACCACCAAAAGTAACTCCAACAAAGTCTTAATTTGTAATTCACACAATTCTGTCTATACTACTCTATAAATACAATAGCCAACAGCCAACTTCTTGTGCCTCTTGAAAGTTTCTCCACCTCAGGAGTACCATAGTAATAGCTATTTTCTTATCCATAACCCTGTCAGTTTCACTACTGGTATGGCATAACTTTGCTCCATGTTAATTTATTTAGAAAATGACAAATTCCTTCTATTATTTCCAAATGTTGCGTGCCCCAAACGCTTTTAAACGCTGATGCTTGGTGATGAACAGTTACAGGATCTGCCCTTTCACCACCTTCACAAGCTCTTGAAGTCCTACAATCCCAACAAAATTTGTGTTCGGAAAATGAATAGTTTCAATGAATTGTTAAATCTCAGAGAGGCAGGAAGACTCTTATCCATCCCCGTTGCCACTAAGATTGGTAATATTCAATCTCAATATGGAAAACTGACTCCCTCTCAACTTTTTAAAAACTACTAAAAACACATATTTTCTGAGAGCATTTTAAATATCGCCCCAGTAAGCACTTAAATGTTTTGGAATTGTGAGCACTTCTGATTCTGACACTTTTTTTCTTCCGATCGATAAGTCAATAAAATAAAATGTAAATGTAAGCATGAGAAATGGCACTATTGCGGTCAGGACATGTTAAGTAGCAAAACATTGGCACAATTCACAAATAAGCTCTAAATGTTTTTTTTTCTGATATTCCTTAACAATAATGTAATATGTAAAAAAAAACTAAGACTACTATGGCTGCACTTTTATTTGGTTTGCTACACCTTTACTATGGCTGCACCTTTATATTGCTCCTCCAATTTAAATAGCCGTTTTCCAGGTTTATTTAACAGAAATGTAGCTTGTTACCATGTGTAATCTACTTTTACACTGGATAGAAACTTTTGAATAACATAAACCTGTCCCTAATGATAATCTACAGTGGCTACATCTGTTCTGTCCAAACAGAAACTCCATTGAAGTTGTGTTTTGTGTCAAAATTTAATTTAAGGAATTGGGTTCTGCTTTTATTCATTCATTCATTTTCCAACACGCTTATTCCCTTTTTGGGGTCAGGGGGGTCTGCTGGTGCCTATCTCCAGTGCACATTGGGCGAGAGGCAGGGGTACACCCTGAACAGGTCGCCAGTCCATTGCATGGCAACATTCACTCACACTTTCATTTGTGATTATTCATTTTCGATTATTCAATTAACCTAACCACATTTTGGGGATTGTGGGGGAAACTGGAGTACCTGGAGGAAACCCACGCGAGCACAGGGATTCGCCAACCGGCAACCTTCTTACTGGAAGGCCACAGTGCTAACTTAATAAAGTTAAAATTATGTTTAATTAGCTTTACTCAATTAAGTTCTGGTTTGTGTTTTATGCTTATCAACTTAAAAAGTTGTGTTTTGTGTTAAATTTGTTTCAATTAATTCAGTTCCGCTTCGTATTCAATGCACATTAATTAATAAAATGATGTAAATTTTCATTGTGTTCTGATTTGTTTTGCTAACTATTTAATAAAGTTTTGCTTTGTGTTAAAGCCGTTTTAATGAATGATATTGTGCATTGTCTTACAAAGGCTTCTCGTATAGTGCCTTTTTCACACTTGGTGTAAACGCTACCACGCATTCTACACAATGCTGAGCCTAGAGGGTGTGGACTAGGGCCTGTGACGGGGAGAAAATCCCTGACATGGTCATGCTCCCAGGCAACATATGGCCTTTTCAATTCCAACAGAAACATAGAGTAACCATAGAGTAACATAGTTTTTGCTAAGGTAACTTTATTTTGTAACAAAATATCAAACAGTTGTTTTCTGACGTTCTTCTAAAAGCAGATCAAAACATTTATGTACTGTCTGTGATTCACCTTGTTTTGCTCATCGTTGACTTTATAAGTACACACGGGTACACACAAACAATGCTTATCCTCATGCAATAAACAGAAACAGAATGATTGACCACTTCATTTTGAATAATTCATTCAAATGCGTGAAGGTCAAACAATGATCTGGCATGTGACGACCTGGACGCAGAACAGAGGTGACGTGATCATCAAATATTTATTTAGCCTGTGTACTCCCCAAACGCTCTCAAAATACACACAGTAACCTCCCACCATGCTCCTCAATCTACACAATGATAGACTACACAATTGATATTGATATATCCAGCTCCCCTGAATATAAAGAAAGGCTGAACTGTTCACATGTAAGAGGAACAACCACCGATCTTTTAAACAGTTTGACAGTTTTGTATTCCTAGTAATGCTTGGTATGTGCACTATGAACCTGTGTCATCTTGCTGCATCATGCCTTTCCTGGCTTCTAGTTGCACATTACTCAATCGTGCAGGTGCAGGAGCATGTGTATGCACAGACACGCTGACTTAGATGTACACTTTGACCAAAAAATAACAATAACTTTCACAAATTTACTCACCTGCCAAGACCTTGCATAGAATGCTGCTTGCATAGACCTTGCATAGAAACTTTGCTTTTGACATACAGTTGTGCTCAGATGTTTTTTAAAAAATATGGATGATAACATAAAAACTTTTGCCCCACACATAGTTAGTGGTTAGGTGAAGTCACTTATTGTCAAACAACTCTGTTTACTTTTTTAAATCATAATCACAACATGACAACAGAAACTGTCCCTGTGGCCAACACTTTAGCTTTCTTCTACACACAGTCTTGCTCACACTCAATGGAGGGTGTGGCATGGTGGTAAAATTGATGACCAAGCAATACTTGTAAACCTTCCAACTATAGTCATTGCTTAAGTTTCTTAAGTTTTAAAATACATGATTTCTCTCTTTTTTTGTGGCTTTAAAGATCTATTACTCAACAACTGTATCACACCTCAGAGTATCTTTTAAAAGAGACCAAAACTAGTAAATACTCCAATTTGTTGAGCAGTTAATTTCTTTTTTAAATGCCTGCCTATTTTTACTTTGTTTTCAGAGAAAAATATAGGAATGCTACAAAAAAATAAAAACGTTTAAAAAAATCCACAATTTTTTTGATTTATGGGAAGTTGATATGTAAGCTGTATTTTTACTTCGAAAATCATCATTGAAATATTTTAGTTGTGTAGTTAGACTCATAACTGTCCAAATATATATGCTGTTATGTTTTTTATTAATGTCCTAAAACACTTCCACTAACATTTTAAACTGTTTCAATTCAATGAAATTCAACATTCCTTGTGAAAATTTAGCATATTTTATTTTTTTATAATTTTTTTTAAGTGGGAATTGCTCCTCAAATCTGACAAGATCTTCTTAATAAATTCCCTAAAATCTTGTGACAACTGTAAAAAATGATCGGAGAACCTTGCTGATACTAATCGTTTCTATTCATTTTTCATTTATGACCACTGACAAAGCTGTCTTTTGTTACAATTGTGAAAACACAAAATGATATGACTGTCACACCATATAACATTTATTATGTTTGGATCAAAATCTTTGCAGAAATACACCCACCAGTGAATGTGAGTGGTGCGGAGTGGGAGCAGTGTGAAGAGGGAAGTGGGTTGATTTTGCATAGAGCTAGGCGCAGATTTTTTTAAAAGTCAGAGCATTGTGTTTTTTGCTCACTCCAAAAACGTTCAGAGTTCAAGGAGAGACCGCTTGACTCCTTGTGCCCTACCACATGTCTTCACAGATATGTTCAAGGAATGCTAGCACACGTCGTGCCCTTAATCTTAAATGCCCTGAAAATGTGAGTGTGACGGCTTTTGTTTCTGATAAAATTTCAAAATATATTGATGATAATAAATCAATACATTTGGTTATTCATCAACTTAAACATTTTGTATGTGATGGTAGATATGTGATGGTGGACATGGTGTGATGGTGGATATGACATATTATATATCTATATTATATCTATTTGTCAACCACCCATAGGCTTAGTGCTGACTTTGGCTCAGAAAAACTCCCTGGAACCTGGTTTAAATCCCATCTGCAGAATTTGTATTGGTGTGGACATGTTCAAAACTGCTTGGATTTGATGAAATGACAAAGTTTGATGTCAATTTGAAATTAGATGATATCTTCTAAAAGGCACGGTGGCCCAGTTGGTAGCACTGTGGCCTTCCAGTTAGAAAGTTGCTGGTTCAAGGCTCGCTGTTGACTTTCCTGGAAGGAGTTTGCATGTTCTACTGCGATGGACTGGCGACCTGTCCAGGGTGTACCCCCACCTCTTGCCCAATGTGTGCTGGAGATAGGCCCTGGCAGACACCTGTGACCCCGAAAGGGAATAAACGGGTTTGAAAATGAATGATATCTTCTATGATATCTCATCTGACTGCCTTGGCATCTTCTCATCCTTGTTACTTCATCTGCAGATTTCACAGTTAAGCTTAAATGCTCTTCTCTGCAGGTGCATTTCCACTGCTTTGTTTGGTACGGAAAGTCTAGATTTGACAGACCTTTGAGTGTTTTTCCACTGTGTTCTGTCCTTACTACTGCTACTTTTATGGCACTTGTTTTGGAAGTTCTATAATCAAGACGAATTAGGTTGACACTTTATATATTCCTTTTCACCTATTGTGTTTGTATTGTGACTGTCACAACACTGACAACCAGAAGTAAACCACTGATTAATAGACGATTAAATCAAAAAGGTACTGAATGAAGGAACTTTACCAAAGCTCATCTGATTGTTACCAATGAAGATGGGAACTGGAGACCAGAGGGAAACAAGAGACAAACATCTAACGATTACCTGGAGGATGACCAAAAAGAGACACAGTAACAAACTAAGTAGCATTAACAGGTAAGAGAATCCAAAATCTATGAACACAGGGTGAATCGAATACAGATTTTTTTTTTTTTTTTGTATATTAGTGAGTTTCGGATTAGTTGCATATCTAACATTAACCCAGAGGTCCTCATTTCAATCGTCCTCAATCAAACAGGATTCATCTAAGAAGTAACTGTAACTTTTATTGTAACTTTTAAATTAGCTTCACTCATATCATTATATAATAAAACGTTTTAACCCTTAGAAGTCTGTGAATGCATACATTATGAGAGTCATTGCATAATTTGCAAGGTAATTCAAATCAAAATGTGAGAAAAGCCACAATCGTCTTTCAGTTTCATTTTACAGACCCGAAATTGGATCCATCAGTGCTGCACAGTGGTAAAAAGAAGAGATAACCTTTGGAGGTACAATACATGTGATATGGCTTGTGTTTTCACATTTCTGCCACAAAAAGCACATTGGAACAAAAAGTTCTTGGAACAGTGTATGAGGTTTAGGAGAGGTTTGTCTTTGTTTTTGGGGGGATTTATTCATTCTTATTTTGTCTCAACACTTTGGATTTTTGTTATAAAAATAAAACTGTTCTAATTTTTTTTTTGTTTGCAGTGTAAAAATGACAATTGCATACTCAAAATTGTATTTTATAGTACAACTTACGGTTTGTTGTGGAATTATAGTTTAATGTAATGACAAATATTTGTACAAAAAAGAAGCTGGGGTTGCACTAAAAAAACAGTATGAAGCATTGACACAAAAAAACCTTCTAAAGGTAATTTATTAGAGCAAATTGTAAAGTAGTAAAAAACCCTCATAAAATCCCAAACTTCTACAGGTTAATTGTAAAATGACTGTAAAAAAGCTCAGTCACCGAACCATAAAAAGTCTTCAGGTCTGTTTTTATTTCTTTAGTAGTGTAGTTTGTTTGTTTCAGAATGTCCAAGTGTGTAATTTAGCATCATCAGTGAGAGGAAGAATCCAGTGAAAAAAATCCACTGTAAGCTTCTCATCTGTTTATTTGCTGAACATTTGGATTCGAAGTTTTACAAATCTGCGTATTCAAACACAAACAAGCAAATCATGGCACATGGCCCTGAGCAGATTTACCATCACCGCAGCTCAACACGTTAATGCGTGTATGTGTGCTTAGGGCTCTGATGAACAGCACATGTCTGATTGCGCCATGCACCTCGAGTCCGGATGTGTTTACTCTTTACTCTTCCACAGATCGTTGGGAAGCGCTGAGGAAATGTGGGCCCTGGGTCGCATAGAACAGGCCAAAGAGCTGATGAATTTGAGCCACATGTGCTCCTGACTTCCTTAAACACTCGAACCCTGAAAGATTCTAATCATTCAGATGTGTGATGAATATTTTCAAAAGTGGACTCTGGCTAACCTTGTTACTTGTTATGCGTTATTCACTCTAGACTATGGCATATTATGTTTATACATGAGAAAATGCCATGGGGATAAATTACGGTAATCATAATGTGATCATATATAAAATTGGTATTTTGCCCGTTCTCTCTGTTTGAAAGCTTTTAACACATGTTCTATGCTTTTAACTAAAACCAATGAGTGAAGTTCTTCTAAATCTGGAGCTTTTCATAAGGAGTTTTACTGTTAGTCTACCACCATTTCAGTTTAACTCGAAAACTCCATTCAAAGTCAAATAAAAAACAAAAAAAACACTGAGTACTACATTGTCCACCAAGAAATTTTCGTATACCATAAACACGTTTGTTTGGTCATGTGGACACTTATTTCAAGACCATGCTCACGTGCCCCAATTTTTTTAAACAAAGTAGAAAATAAAGACAAAGAGTCTCCTTCCCAAATGCTTTGTGACTTTGTGGAACACATTTCTGGTAAAACAAAATCCAGGGCTTATCAGGGCTTGCTGTAATCTCTTTTAGTGCCTGCCCTTTTAAACCTAACCATTCTATCATCTAATGATTTTGTCAAAGCTATCCCTGCTGCCACCCCGACACCTCACTCAGACGCATAAGTTATGGATCCTTATCTGTTCCCTGACAGCTTGCCTTGTACATACATACCTGCCATTCACACTAACAATACTAGGCAGATAATACCAAATCAAATGCAATTTTAACATTTCAACCTATCCCTGCTTCTGATTGGTTGAATTGTGAATGTCTTCCAATGAGACAATAATGTTTTCCATCAAGGGTTGACTCGTTCAGGGTCTTACATTACATTGTGATGGTCTGGATCGAACGAGTGCTTCCAAAACTACCACAGCATCATCATTCTGCTCTTAAAAGATAGCGCTGGAGTTTTGGCAGGCATTTTTTTGCGTGTTGTAAATTACGGCATGTGAGCGTGTGAGAACAGTAAATTGCATGTCACAGGCTCAATGCGTGAGACTTGAAAACTATTATATAAATACATTTGACTTGATTGCTCACAGTCTTATCTTTAAGCAGAGAAAAATACAAATCTTGACATGATGTGAATCTACTAGCGCTGGCATGAGGTTTATGCATTCCCAGGTCTGTGCACACAACTAGTGGGATGCAGGACACATCATGTAACAGCTAAAGATTAATTTCAACTGTGACTCATTTAAGTAACTACTTTTAAAGGCAATGACTAGAGGTTTTTACTTTATTTTCAAAACTGTTGAATAATATTACATACTACAGAATTCAATTGGTGTACTTACAATGTTAATATTATTTTACATAAAAAAAACTTCATTAGTTAACTTCACATTTTACTCTCCAGCAGAACAAAAATTTTATTCAAAAGGCTACTGGGTTTTCAGATATCTGTGTAAACTGGCATGTTGTAGCATGTATCTGGATAAGCTCTGTGAATCTCGATGACACAGGTGTGTTTGAGTGTGAAGGTGGAGGTGTGCGTGTGTGTGTGTGTGTATGTTTCAGATTTCGAATCATAATTGAGCTGAGTAGAATCATGTCATCTACAAACACCAGCTTTAGTTAGCATCAGGTTTGTGTTGAAAAACTGGGGTGATGACCTTTAGAACCACTGCCACAGTCCAGTCTGCACTACAATCTTGTATATACCGTAGATATCGTGTATATATATATATATATATATATATATAT
>SRMA01025392.1:0-38773 GCA_007224835.1 Danionella cerebrum | reverse complement strand
GTCAGCATCCTTTGCTTTCTCATATTCCCTCCAGTGAAGTTATTGTTTGTGATGTTTCTGGCTGAATATTACAAGATGAGCTTTTGGACCTGTGACCAAACCAGTGAGGCGCTGGTCTGATGCACAGGTGTTGAGGTTTTAGGAAGTTACAGAAATGCTGTAAACAAAGAATGCTTCCAGAAATAGAAATTTTGATTTGTATTATGTTTGTTAAATTTGCTGCTAAAACATTTTCCCTTCAAACTTCATCAGAACGTCGATATAATATACCAAAAGATTGAGCACAGCAACAAGAAACAAGGTAGCTTTGCTGCAGAGTCATTGACTACATTTCATTCAGCGTTGGAAACAAAAGGGTTAACATCGTCATTTGTGGAAGCGTTCATAGCATTTTTCACTTTTGCTTCGGCTGCACAAGGGTTTCCTTCTCTCTCTTCAGCTGTCCGCTCAGATAAAAGCAAACCCTGACAGATAGCAAACACTCTATCTATCCGGGGAGGGGTGCTGGGTCTGGAAGGGGATCATTTGCAAAATCGTAAAATTGTTTTGTAAGTGGCTTGCTGTTTAATAGCCAATGAGAGGAAGAGAACAGGCTGCTTTTAAACCGCATCATCGACCAGATGAAACGGTTTCCACCGGTGGTCTTTCAGGCTAGTTATACCATGTGATTATGAAAGCATCATAAAAGAAAGACCTTGTTTCCACAGCAGGTTGTGACGATATCTGATCTGTGTTTTTATTCTTGCTGTCGAATCCTGCATTCCTGATCCAGTCTATTTAGCAGCAGAGTAGGGCGAAACTTTAGCCCCAAATATCTTAGCCCCTCCTATATTCCTTATTTTTTAGCTTGTTTGGCACAAACATGGTAAAAACATCAGGTTGGGAATGGGGGTAGACCCTACAAAATGTAGATTTGACCCAATTTTATCCCACAAAGCAGATTTTACTCCATTTGACCACAAAGAGTTGATTTGACCCCAAAGAGTAGATTTGACCCCATTTGACCCCCAAAGGGTAGATTTGACCCCATTTTCTGGTGTAGGATTTTTGGGTGCAGTCCCCCAAAAATGTGGAAAGAATTTTGAGTGCCCCAAAAACACAGCAAGAACCCTGTTTTGAGGGAGAAAGGCCATGTTCTCCCTCTGATCTGCGGGTTTCGTGTTCATCAGGTTCATAAGCAGTGCACTGGGATGCATGGGGTGGGGGTTGTTTTCAAATATTAACTGGGATAATTTTGACTTCCCCGGCTATTAATATGTCTTGCCGTTTCAGCTGCTGAAATGTCACCAGAATGTTTGGAATGCTTGTTTAAAGTATGGAGTCAACAAGCTGTTTAGTTCTCCAGGAACCGTGGACTCATTTAGATGGCATTTATTTTAAAATGCCAGACTCCCTCAGGGGTGTAATTGGATAATTGGCTCCTGTAAAACGAAGACAGTGCAACTTTTCATGACAGGCTTCTGCTGTTTGTTAAGATTTTCATATTTTAACGAGGTCTGTTTTGGACAGTACATTAGGCTACAGCTTCTAGTGTGTAGTTTACATTTGATTTTTGACTGCAGAGTATCAATAGCAAAAATATAAACCCACTCTGTGAATCAGAAATGATGTGTATCTCTTTGTGTCGATGCATTGTATTCAGAACACCAGAACCACGACAGAGAACATTGGGATTAGAACCAGAACCAAGTGATGAGAACATGACGGAATTATTAAACGGGAAACAATAATATATTTATTATATATTTTCCACTCACGTTGGGTACGAAAGGCTTGATGATGAAATGGATTTGTGTGAAGATACCTTAAGTATCTGTCCATTTTATTTTGCCTCAATAATTGCAGTTTTGAAGGGTAATCCAAATCTTCTGTCCTCGAATAATCACAGATTTTAAAGACGTGTGCCCAAAACTTTCTGGAAATATTATTTCTTTAAGACAAAAGACTGTTTTGAGAGTTTGCCACTGCTGCAGTTCTGATGAAAAGATGCTTCCGGCTGTGTCTGTGCTGATGAGACAATAGATTGGAATCTGGCCATCGGTGCAGTGCATCATGGGCATTGCCCTCTGCCTATCGGCAACTATTTTCCCTGACGACCAAATCCTATGAGAGATAAACTCCTCTCCTCTTCTTTTTTATTCTTTCCAGCCACATTAGATCCCTGACAACACAAGAGTACCTCAAAGCTAACATGAAAAGTTCACAATACTCAAAATCTTTTTCACCGATGTTAGAGTTGGTGAAAAAATGGCGACGAAAAGAGAGTTTTCTAAAATTAGAAAATGTCTTGACCGTACCCCGCTCTGTTTCGGTTCACGTAATGTCCAAACAACTACCAGCCAGAGTACCCAAGTATTAATCGTAAAAAAAAAACAAAGTAATTGGTTTGCACACGTTCTTGCAGCACTGGAGGAAAACCCATACAACCAGACTCTGCTCAGAAACACCACCAGCAGCCCAGGCTTGAACCTGTAACCCTCTGTCTTTGAGGGAGACGTGGTAAAAGCCATAAAACATGATCTGATCTTCATCTAAGCCAAGGGTTTACACAAACATAAGCTGTGTGCCAATACAGGTTCTGCGTCCTTTGGAGATCACAGTCTACCCAGCCAGAGGTTTCTATGAACCTTTCTAGGAGTTTTATAAACTCCTCCATCTGCTCCTTGCTCCCTCGTGTACAAACAGTTCGCATTGATCACATCACATTCAGGGGGCTATCAGTAAATAAAGAATCCTCCGAAATCAGGGGAAAAAATGGCGCATTTCAAGGACCCCTTGATTTTTGGAGAGATGGGAAAGTCTTTGCAAAGCATGGAGACGTAATCAACTTTAGAATCCACAGCTGCAGGAAGTGCCTGGATGAAGTTTTTGCTGGTTTTTGACTCGATATGTTGCTAATCCCTGTGACGGATCACATTTTATCCTCAAGGTTCACATCAACTGCGTTTTTTCGTGAAACATGGATGTATCGTTCTTGTTAACCACTCGGCAGATATTCGACAAGCTTTTCCAGTATTTGTGGCAGTGCTCCTGCTGTCAGCCTCCTGTCTGTGAAGTTGGGCCCGTTGGCTGGTGCCATCAATGCCTCTGTTTTGACACGACATCAAACCGAATCCTGGCTGGCAGCCTTTGGTCGTCCACGGCTTCTCTTCTTTCCTTCTCTCTTCACAAAACGAGTAAACTGTGATTGTTCGCCAACTTCAGAAACTCTGTGACCTGTGTGTTTACACTTAGTGACGAGGAGAAATACCAGTTGAGATGAAACCGTTATTCTAATTCTGTCTGTCAATCTTTGAGATCGAAGGCGGACCTTTTTATTATTCATCTACCCCTGAGATAATAACCAGTGTTTTACTGTTTAAAACCGTTCTCCAGGTCAGATGATGGTCCTGACTCAAGATGGCGGCGTGTGTAGATGCAGCGACCTCTCGTTCCCCAACCGTGTCGCGTTCCCCAAATTACTGCTTTTATTTGATCTAAAACACACTTTTATACAAAAAACATTGGCTGTTATTTTCATAGAACACTACTTTCTCTCTCTCTCTCTCTCTCTCTCTCTCTCCTCCCTCTCTCCTATTTCTCTCTCCCCTCCCCCCTCTTTTCTTCCTCGCTCTCCCCAATCTCTCTTTCCACTCTTCCCTCTCTTTCTCTCTCTCTCCTCCTTTCGCATATCCCTTAGAGTTTTATACAACACAAACTTTTCTGGCTTTTTCAATATTTTTTCGAATTGAATATCTTCACTTAAAACTAAATATACTGGTCATGTTTTTGTTTCCCAGTACTGTGATTGTTTTCATTATTATTTAATGTACTTTTATATTGAACTCAATGTATGTTTTTCAGGGCCGCTGGTGAAATGTGTTTCATCTAATGTATTATTTTTTTATTTAGTAATTTAATATTAATACTTTTAACATTTTTTTCTTGTGCGCAAATGGGATGGTGCCCCCCTCTGGCAGTTGGTGCCCTTTACATACTCTGTTTTTAGGGAGCAGCATACTGTTTGTTTTTATAATAATAGTTATAATTATATTTTTTTTAATTGTGACAAGAAACTTGTAATACTTTTGTTCTTTTGCATAGAAAAAAAAAATTAATTCATTTGAAAATGACTTACATTAACATGTGATTAACCACATGTGCATTTGATATTTTACATCAAAATAAAATTGACTTCCACAGCAATTCAATCTTCCCGTTCAGTTTGATTTAGTCGTAGATTCTCTGAATCTGAAACTATTTTATTTTGGTGTTCTCAATCTCATGTGCACATTTATTTCAGAACTCTGCATCATTATTAAACAAAACCCTTGTAAATGGCTGTTAGATTGAGTACAAACCTCTTTGGGTAAAGTTTAGAGCTAAGTTCACCGCGGCCTCAGCGTCATACAGAGCTGAACTGGATTGAGCGCATGATGCTGATCCTGCTGGTGCACATTTCCATGAGATGTTTGATCCAGACGCTTGTCTCTAAGGTGCGACGGTTGCTTCATTATAGCTGCTAATGACTTTAATTCAGCTTAGTCTGTCTCTCTGCTCCTGGCCGGAGGGATCTCTTTCACCATCCTATAATTTCCCCCGCTGCACTGTAATGAACTCTTGAGTTTGTAATCTGCTTTCTGAGCTCCTCTGGCTCCGTCAACCACTCATGAATTTCTGGGGCTCTTTTAAAAGGTTCTGTCTTTTTGTTTTTTAGTCGGCTCTCAGTTCTTGTTTGTAATGAAAACAAAACTTTTTGTGACTGAGTTTGCATTGATGGCTTTCTTAGACGCAAACAACAAATAGCTTTAGAGGATTTACACACTTGTGATGAGCAAACGTTTCTCAGTGTTGACAAATGTGTTTTTGTACTTTTTTTCGCTGAAAGTGTTAGAAATGTAAATGAGCTGCTTCTGTTCTTTGACGCATACTTTTCAGAATAAATGTGGTGCTTTTCAGGATACTCATCGGCATTTAGATGACCCCAATTCCAAACAAACTGGGTTTAATATGAAGCCCACTCATGCTTCGCAGCTATAACAGCTTCAACTAATCTGGGAAGTCTTTCCACAGGGTTTAGGAGTGTGTTTCATTTCACATCTCACTCCTGTCAGACTGGCACAAAAGTACTAAAATTAAAATAAAAAAATTACAACGGTTTTGTTTATACTAAATTTTATTTTCAATTATAGTTAGAATATATTAAAATGTTTGACTAAAACTGAAAACTAATGAAAACCAAAATTGAAGATCTAAGAAAATGTTAATGTTATGATGAAGATGCCTGGTGCCACAATCAAAACACCTGCTGAGTGGTCTTTAAATGGTCTCTTCGTCAACTATGGAGAAGAGTTGCTTAAAAGATGATCATTGACTCCTCGCACAAGGAGGTTCCTGTTTACAGAGCTCTATGTCCAAGCACATCAATAGAAATATGAAAGGAATGAAAATATGTGGTAAAAAGAAAGTTAACAAGCAATAGGGATTAACACACCCTGGAGAGGATTGTGGAACAAAACCACCTCAAAAAACATGCGCGAGATTCACAAAGAGTGGACTGCAGCTGGTTTCAGCTGTAGAATTGAAGAGACAGCACAGAAGTGTCTTGTTTGAAACACTTCCACTGAGTGATCCCAACCGATGCTCTCTGATGGAAGTAAATGTTACGAGATCAAGGTCCTAGAGTCTGGAGGACGAAAGGAGAGGGACAGAATCCATTTGTACAGTCAGGGATGGTTTGAGGTCATCTGCTGATGCAGGTCCACTGTGTTTTCTGAGAGTTAAAGTAGCCATCGGCCGGGGAGTTTTAGAGGACTTCATGCTTACTGCTCCTGGTTTATGAAGATGCAGATTTTATTTTCCAGCAGGACTTGGCTTCCGGTTAAAGTCACCTTTCTATGTTTACCCCATAGAAAAACCTCACATCCTCGTTTATCGAGAAAATCTTAAAACAACAACTAAATGTCTCATCAACTTTGATCAGACGAGGAGGTTTAGACATCATGAACTGACACTAAAACCAAATGAAACGCAAGGGGTCGAAACTAAACAGCATTGAACCAAAATGTTCCATTTCAGTACAAAAATGATTTCATTTCCTTCAGTCTGTGACCGAACGTCCACGCTTGGAACCTAAAAATGACTTTTTGCTCTGCCATCCACCCCTTTCATCTTCCATTTAATCTTTCTCTCACAAACTGGTTCGATACATGTTCCGTAGAGCTGCCATGTCGGATCTAAAGAGGGTCAGCTCATATCTCCCTGTTATTTTTATGTCAGATAATGGTGTGAGCTCCCCCAACAGAAGCCTCAATAAAGGCTCTAATAGAGCAATTATTTTCAGACAAAAGGTCACCTCAAGCATGACGACAGGGTGGAAATCAATAAACCCTCAATTATGACTACATAACCAGGCCGGGGGATTGGAGGCATGGCCTGTATCTGGATGTAATTGATCAAGATTGCATTAGAAGATGAGGTTTTCAGACATTTCTCATCCGTACGCGTATTTTAATGAGCAACACCAGCTTCCCAGTGATCCCAAAACCAGCTTCCTCCTGAGTGGTCCTCATTCCAAAGTGTGACACATGGTTAGGCCCATATTGAGATTGTGGACTTTATCGAATATAAAGACATACAAGCTGAAAGCATCACTGAGAACATTTTACGTGTGGCTCGTTAAACACGGCTGGATCTCTTTTATTTATATAAATCTTTAAAAGTAAATATATTTAATAAATTAATACAGTAACAATTCAAAAACTGCTGGAAAAAATAGAATATTGAGCAAATAAGATAGTCATTATACACTCACCGGCCACTTTATTAGGTACACCTGTATAACTCGTTAATGCACTTTTTCAATCAGCCAATAATGTGGATGATTACACATGGTGATCAAGATCTGCTAGAGTTCAAACCATAATTTTCCAGAAACTGGTGATCTACTGGGATTTTTATGCACAGTCAACTCCAGTGATTACAGAGAAAGGTCAGAAAACGAAAATGCACAATAGAAGATTGTAAAAACTTTGCCTGGTCTAATGATTCTAAATTTCCACCGCAACATATCAATGGTGCAGGCTATTGGTGGTGGTGTAGAGGTGTGGGGGTGTTTTCTTGCCACACTTTGGACCCATTGCCACAGAGTATTGTTGCTGACCATCTCCACGATGAGTTCACTGTACTCACTTAACCCTACCCTTTAGGCAGCATGGACAAAGCTCTGAAGACAACAAGGTGTACCTAATAAAGTGGCCAGTGAGAGAGACTTATGCTGCTCTCCTCCTTGTTTTCTTCGATTGAATCACACTAGAGTGCTTGAGATGTGAAAGCGAACCAAACAGTGTAGCGAGACTTGTTGAAAGAGAGGATTTCCTCATTCGTGGTTCATTTTGGATCCAAATTAAAAGTGCTGAGCTTCTGCAGTACGTCGTGCGCTCAAGACCTGCACTGACTACTGTGAGTGAACAGCCGAGGAGGCGTGAGGAGGTGCAGGGCCTTGGATATGTGTGATGGGATTCACTCACAACTTTCTAAAACTTACAAGAACACGGCAATGTGTTCATTGTTCAATATTTAGGAAGCAGCTGAGAGACAGAGGGTCTCGTCGATCGATAGAGCAATGCTGCAGGTTTTAAATCTGAGCGAGCAGCACATCGATTTCTTTCTGAAAGAGATCCGCGGATGCTTGTAGAATTATCTCATGCCTCCTTCTGAAGTGACTAGGCACACTTTCATTTTTCTTACTGCCTTAAAAATATACGTTTATAAAAGTAAAACTGAATAAATAATTGTATAAAAATCATAAATAAAAACGTAAATAATTCTATAAATAAATATATTATAAACATGCAAATGCTGGAGGATCTAAATTCATCATATATTCTCAAACAGTTTCGTTTGTCGTAAAATCTGACTAACTTATCTCTCCTTTGTGAATAAATTAAATATAATTTTGCATGTTTATCCCACAATTTTTTAATTCTGGGAGATCTGTTGTATTTTCCCACACGTTAATTTCCGACCAATCAAAACAAAGTTCAACATTTAGCTTTAGTAACGTATCCGTGCAATGAGTGTTGTTGATGTCACATGACTGCATTCAGGATCCTTTCAAGCAGAGAGATCAGTGTGACGTGAAGGAAACTGCAGAGCGATGCCACGATGATCGGTTGTTGCTCTGGACCAAATGAACCCACCCTCAGGCTCGGAAGCACTTGTTCCCATCCAATCTATGGCATGCTCAGAACAGCGGCTGCAGCCAGTGGTTCCATCTGGGCCCATCCACGGATGAGGGGTTGTGTGTGAGAGAAATGGACAAGGATTATACTTAGCGCCGATTCGATTTCTTTGCTTCTTGTTGTACTCACATAAGCCGGTCCTTAGGTGGGTGTTAAAGTTGCTTTGGTGCGGCTGAATCAAAACTTTCCATGGGGAGAGATTACTCCATTCACATGAACAAGACGATGTCTGCAGGCTTGCACGCCTTTCTCCTTCAAGCATTCTTGTGTTGATGCTCTGGCAGCACTTCGTGTATTGTGATGAATCCTGTGCTGTGTGGTCTCCAGCTACCGGTGATTACTGGATAAATGAGAGTGCACAATGAGCGCCGCCATGACAGTCAGAGAGAGGGTGCACATGCGCACAAGTTAATGCTTTATATTTAGTTTAGAAGAGGTTTGATAACATAGCCATCTCCCTCTGCAAGCACTTGTTGAAATGCCCAATGCAGAGGGTTTTAATGTTGTTCCGTGTGTCTGGGATTCAGATTTAGAGCAGTAAGTATCCACTCATAGGATCTGCGTGATTGAGCATGCTGCTTTCACCTCAAGAGGGATTAGCTAATGCTAAATGCTAGAGTCTGACTTGTTGAACCAGGTCTACACAAGCTCCCTTGACAAAAATGAAGCAAAATTCAAGGTGATGACAAGGATTCCCCTGCAGGAAGTGTTTGGGGAGTTCCACAAAGAACGAGAAACGAAGCGATGTTAGATTACAATTCAAGTGTGCCGTGATGACTTCCCGCCTTAAGATGCATCCTCCAGGGGCAGCGTTTTCCAGCTTTTGCTCGCAGCCATGATCGGAGCTACACTGGGAATTCTTTTGACAGCGTTTCAGATAATGAAGTTGAAGCTGCTCTCAGTATGTCTCCGGCGTACACCTGCTGGAGAACTACAGCCTGGTAATATAGTTTCTTCACAGTGTGTTCACTCTACGAAGCTGCCGGCAAGTCATCCAAACAGTGTACAGTAACTCGCAATTACGATTACTCCCTTCTCAAAACACATTAATCAATGTAAATGTAACTGCAGCTGAGATAAAATCGCATTACCATCGCCCACCAGGCTAGCGCCCCTTGTAGACGGGGTACTAGATGATGATGTAATGGATGCAATATCTAAAGTAATTTCTTGATATTTTGTGCCCTTTTTCCTAATAGTGATGCACTGTGTGCTGTTTAAATATCACCATCATATCTCTGGCTAATGTTCTCCGGTGAAACATCCCTCCAGTTAGCCTCGGGCAGATATTGCTCCGTGAAATAAGGAGATTTGATTGATTTGCCTGCACACATCAAATTGGATGGCAATCTCGCATTCGGTGCCAGCCTCTGCTCTCATTTTAATGTGAATTGCTCATATAAATTAAACGAAGGAAGTCATCATTTTGAGGGAAAACATGGTCTGAAGAGCGTTTTGCTTCCACCGTGGAAGGTTGTGCACCAGTAGCTCAGATTATTACAATATCAGACTCTACAGAGCTTGAATTTATTTTGCAACTTCCAATCTCTCTCTCTCTCTCTCTCTCTTTTTCCATATAATCTTGGTGCTCTCAACAAATTTTAAAGTGTGCCATTTCTTTTTATTTTTTTAGAATACTATTTAATTTACTATTTAAGATTTTTTTTTGCTGAATTAATGTGAATTTCAGAAAATACATAAACGTGTGTTATTTACGTGTTAAACGTATCTTAGTTCCGTCCAAAACTTCCAGGCTGCTCCCTTGCATTTCTAGCATTTGGGTCTCTACCGGCTGGAGAGTCTGGTGAAAAGGGTTTGTAGCTTGTTAACGCTAACTTATTACTTGTTCTTTGAAAAAGGGGCTGGTTAGCATCCTGAACCCTCTGTAACCTCTCGACAGCACGTTTAGGGTTAGAGGGCCTTAAGTGTCCATCAAGTTTGACTCCTCCCATCATAGGTTGTCCCATAGACTTATATGGTGTCACGTTTGGTGAGTAAACTTGCGAGCGCACTCCCTGTGCCAGTCTTTAAAAGAGTGGTCCATGATTCAACCCCCTGAGAACTCTAGAGAGCCAGATCCCTGCAGCATCGTTGCTCCGGTGATGCTCATTGTTCCGGAATAGAGGTATGGAGGCTGTGATGCCCCTCTTTTTGGTGGTGTTGCACCAGCGGCATGGGCTTCCAGTGCTTGGCAGCTCCCTCTGGGGTAGATGCATCTTGTTGGGTCCAGTGACTCAACAAGCCTGTTGGCGCGGTTGGAAACACTGCACCTGTCAATGCCCCCCCCCCCCCCCCTTCAATCTCAATTGTTACAACATCATCTACTTCTCTCTTACTGCATCTAAAGCTCTTTCATTTTGTATTTGTTAAATATCAAACAAGTGAAAGCATTGAAGGAGAATTGCAGTGGCCCAGTGTTGATGTTGGTGTGTCTAACTTTGTGTAGAGATTTGTCTACACTATTATATAAAAAAAGAAACAATTAAAGAAAAGATTATCAGGTTTATGAAATGTCTAATTTGACTGAAAGTTAATACCCTGGATCTGCAAAGACTAGTTTTATCATCCATCCTTCCACTAAACCACTAAAGTTTTTTTCTTTTTTTATGCAGCACTTTCCAAATTTCCCCATTAATCAAAACCTAGGAACGCAGCCAATGGAAACTCTCCAACAATGCTCTCAGTGTGTGAGTCAGAAGCTGAAGTGTGATATTAATCTTGCTGTAAGAAAGTGTGCTTCGCATGCTTCTGTAGATGTATGTTAAATGTGATGCCTCTTGGCAAGTTTGCATTGTGTTTCCTCTTAAAATTACATTTTGTTGGTAAACAACATGTGTCACGCTGAAGGAATACTGTGGATATAAGAAAGATAAAGATGTTTTCAGCTGTTGTATTTATGAGTCAGATTTTCTGTTGATATTTCCATTGCCCCCTCCATTATGTTTTGTAAAGTAGGTTTGTGGATGTTCCCATCATTGTTCTAAAATGATCTTTGTGCAGGATTTAATGGATAATCTTGTCGAGCTATCCCTGATCTCCAAAACAGATTCAATCCAGTATTTCCGGATTCATTTAAAGATTCAAACTCATCCAAACTGCACATAACTTAAAATAAATATGTTAAACAATGCTTTTCTGCTCCTTCATGGTGCTTGGCATTTATTTACCTCCCAATGTTCACTTACACATACTGGTCTAAAAGCTTGAGCAATTACAACGTGACTGGAAGTTTATTAGGCAAACTCCTGTGATTGGACAGAGACCAAGACCCGTGAATCCCCAAGCTTGGTATAGTAAAACACCACCAGTGATTAAATGACCAGTCCCAAACCTTGTAATATAAACATCATGTTGAGACCATAGAAATTCCCACAGGTGGCATGACTCATCATAACTTACATAGAAATGTATACCTGCATTGCTTTGGGACTAAAACTCCTGATGTCAGCTCTGTCTTCATGTTTGTTTTCCTTTCTTCATCTGTATATCCTTACCCAGGCTGTTGATTAGTTCGATCAGGGTTCACACCGAGTTTTTTGCCATTCTCAGGGGGTTTTGGAGGATGGCAGAGCATGACAATAATAGATGATGATGACTCTTCTCTTCACCCCTTCCCCGCACTCTAGAACCTCTTACTGGGACAGCTTGTCAAGTACACTCTACTCACCTGTCAAATACGCTTGTGATACAAAGCTGGTCCACACCACTAACTGAACCTCTGACTTTAATTTGAAGGTATTAGACATGATCTCAGGGGCATGGCCTTGATTTCCCGCATCTTTGCTGAGGCGACAGGATCGCTTCAGGGATGCAGCAAGAGCTTCTTCAAAAGCTTATTTCTAATCAAAGAGGAAAACAAGAGCCTTGCGGCGAAGCCCAAACGGATGCATTCTCTTCTGTTTCTGCAGATGTTGGGTCTCTACATGTGTATTTGAGAAGATGACGAGGCGTTCACGATTTGTCCTAAATTCCTCTTCAAAAGCTCTGCAAGTTCTCACAGAGGACCAAACTTCCCAGTGAGTGTCTCCAGGCCAGAGCTCATTAGTTCTCTTCTCCCCGTCTCATCAGTCATCCGTGGAGCTCTACCACTCTCGTTCTCTCTCCGTCATAATGCCAACCCTCTCTGCATAAGCTCCATACCAAGCTATTACTATTTCCACAGCAAGCATTTTTCTTCTCTCCAACAGTGTGAAAATAAGCAGCTGGATTGCATCTTTCGCGTCTGTGAATGCATTTTTTTATTTATTTTTTTTCTCCCCGTGCACTAAATCCACATAAAGTGGATTCAACCTTTACGTGTGTCAGGGAAAGCGAGGGAATTGGGATTTGCAGATTGTGGATAGATTCTCTCAGTGGCTCTCCATCATAAACAGGCCTTTTTTGTTTTTTTGAAGAAACTCTATTTCCCTTTTCTCCTGCTGTTCTGTTAGTGTGAAAAATGCCTCCTAATGGCACTGCTGATGCACAAATGCTTTGCTTGCTGAAATTTGTCTCTTCACTATGTTCTCTTCCAGTCTTATAGCTTGTTAGGTAGCAGCCTGTTTTATAGAGCCTTTCTTGTTTAAAAATCAAAGGCTAAATGTCTTTTAACATCAGGGAATGCATCACACACAGGAAGTTACATCACAAACAGGAAGTTACAAGCTCTTTAAGTAAAGATGCTGGAGAGACATTTTAAAAAGTCATCTTAAAAGTCTTCTTCCTTTCTTTCATAGCAGTGCTGTGTTTACCTGAGCAATGTTTAAGCTAACTAAAGCTACATTTATTGTTAAATCTTCTTAAACTTTGCTTTCAGAGTCATCTTATTTGGTTTCGAATTAATATTCAAGAACACTCCACAATATGTTTGCACCCAACACTCAATGACAATTATCAAAGTAGATGATTAGTTCCATTTTAGTTTTGGAGAGAGATTTAAAATCGAAATAAAAAAGTCTAAATTAGCAAATATATGGACTTTTGGCCTTCAAATTAGCCTGCCTGCTTGTATTTGAACCCCAGAAAAATCTAGAACTGTTTAATGTTTGAGAAGTGTGCTATATAAATAAACCGGTCTCGCCTGTCCTAAATTACTGTGAAGTAAATTCAACTACAGCCAATTTTCTTTTCATTAAAATGTTTTTTTTTCCAACCTGATCTCTCATTCTGCAAAGCTGCTTTAAACTTGCTCCAAATGGATAACAACAGTCTGTAAAATTATACAAATATAAAAGAGTGCAGTTGTTTGTTCGATAGCGTTGCCGTAGAAGAAAACGTAGCAAAGTGGTGTCGCATACAGTGAATGAAGTGAAAGAAACTGGTTCCTGTTGGTGATTCTCATTCAGCTTCGTGCTTTGGCAAACACTGTAGTGGCCCAGAGAGAATAAATCACATGATTAATGCACGTAAAGTGGTTAAAGCAGGTGACCGGGAGTGGGGAAGCTTATCATAATTGAGTTTGGCCGCGGTCTGGTTTCCATGGTAATGAAGAAAGCAAATGAACTCGGATGGATGTTTGGAGTGGTGAAAAGTTGCTTCTGTGGTTCTGACTCCTGTTCTTTCATTTCAAGTGCTGAACGGTAACAAGATTGCTTTCAAGAACAAGATCTTGAAATTTATCACAGCCATGAGCATCATTCCCAGAAATTGCAGGGGATCGATAAAACATCACAAAGGAGCCTTGATCCCCTGCTGCAATTTGAAACCTGTGGCCGCTGTGTTTTTTGTTTTGTTCCACGTGTTTTCATAGTTTTTTTTATTTGCATTTTAAAAGCTCTGAATTGCTTTAGTGATTGAGGCAGTTATTTGTAATTTAGCTAGACGCCTCTCTGCTGGATTTTTTTTTATTCAATATTGGTATATTTCAGCCATATTTCTATCTATTTGATATGATAACAAGTGGAATTCAGAGACTGAAAAGAATACGTACAATTTTATATTTTTGGCGAGCCCATGTGCACGGGTGCTTTTCTGGAATGGCAGTTCATGAATGAGCTTTTAAACATCAGCCAATCAGGAGCAACTTTGCCTTAAATGGGAAAATTGTAGCTTTTAGAGGCATGACGACACTCTCGAACCAATCAGAAACAAGGGGCGTGTTTTGAAGGGGGAGGGGTGTCATAGAAATCTGTGTGTGAAAATGGGATTAGACTCATTAGATAATGTTTTATCTTACTTAAATAAAATGTAAATGTTTTTTTTTATTCATTTATTTAAGTTTTTTTATAAATTTCTCAGAAATGGCCGACCCTCACTGTGATCGCTTTGTTTGGAATAGGAACTAGGTTTAATTTTAGAAATAAACTTTGATGTTGGCTTGTAAAAGTGCTTTTTCAATCTTTTTAAATAAATGTGCCCCCTGATGTATTCGTATCCCCGTGTATTTTCCTGAGCTGAGCTATCATTTTTTTTAATCTTTGGTTGTTAGGGAGAACTGATGACTAATAAACGTTCCCTTCTCTCTATGACTGATATATACCAAGTCCTATGTTCCTGCCACTTTCTGAAGCTGAGTTATAGATAAGCTGGTTTGGTTGCTATGGTAAACAGTGTGGTTGCTAGGGGTGCTATAACTCAATGTACCAAATGTCACTGTGAGTAACATAAACCAACCCCCAATCTCTCTATTTACCAAATAGAAAGATTGCTGAAATTTTGGTTGCTAGGGTAAACTTTTTGGTTACTAGGGAGCGGTCACTGGTCATATTTTTTTTTTTCAGGAATATACTTCCTAATTGTAAAATTTTTAATCACAAGTATAAGTCAATTAAAAAGGTGTTCCACAGAGATTGGTATGTTCTTGCATTGACTGATAACCTCCACAAGTTTGGTCGGTTTTTTTACTTTTTAAAAAGCAAAAGGTTACTTGTTACTGTGTAGGTTGGTTTTGTTGTGGAGCTCTTTAATAATGCTGGACATCCTCGATCCTCGATGCCTACTTCAACCTTTTTGGACTTTGAAGAATGCACCATCGAAGTCTGTGCCCTTCAAAGGTTGTCAGAACTGAGGCCAGACAGATTTCCAGAGAGTCTTTGAAACTGGTTCAAGAGATTGTATCTAAACTTTCAGATCTCTTTTGTGGAAAGGTTGATGAATCTTGTCCTTTGGCATTTTCTCTGATCAGTTATCTTGAATCACAGACTGATTGTTTGTGTTGTTTGGAACACAGGAAATAAGAAAAGTCTGTTATTAAAGCTCTCCATCCAGAGCCGGTGTTTGCTTCACGTGCTAAATTTAGCATCAGACATCGGTGTAAAGGGTTGAGGGGTGTCCAGCAGGAGACGGAGGACAGCCTTCCAGCAGCCACAGGCAAGGTTTTCCCTCAGACCCCTCCTGTGAGGATCTCCTCCAGCCTGGGGCTCAACATTTTGTTTTCTAATAAATATTGAAGCCCTGATCCCTGACAGACCACCTTTAATGTTGTAACCAGGTGACATATTCACAAACACTGATACTATGAAAAACGCCTTGCTACTGGTTCTCCAAAACTTTTCTGACGTCTTTAAGTGGTGTTCCCTCATCGCCAACACGCCTCCTTCAGAACCCCATGTTTGTGTCATGCTATATTCCTTTCTATTCATCGATGTTCTAGTTCTAACAGGTCTCTCGCCGATCACAGGGAGCATGGTTTTCTGAGGATCATGATTGGGTGGAGATGAACGGTGGCAGGTTAGACACTGCACACGTCTCGTTCACTCCTGTGTCCCAGTCATCTGGAGAAAAGCGAGAAAGGCTTGATGAACTGGCTCCCGCTGTTCGGATCAATAACTGTGGTCTAGCTAGACAAGGGTTGCTCAGCTCGTTTACGTCCAATACTCTCTGATGAGGTGGCTGCGCCGAAGGTAATGAGCCTCACTTACGCTTCGTCACATTCTCCCGAATCGAACAGAAACCTCTCATTTTAAAGTCTTGGTGTGCTGAAGAACATGACGTTATTGCAGTTTATACAATTATCTTGAATTGCTTTAAAAGATGGAGGGCTCACCAGAATATCTTTGCCAAGAAACCTACTCCCTCATTCGATCCAGATGATAATATCCTCCTTTATGCATGGCAAAGTTGTTTTTACATTTCTTGAGAGTATTGAAGGCATTGTTGGTGATTTCGGGGAGCTAGTGTTGAGTTTTGCTTAAAACAGAAGTGTTTACTGCTGATTGGCTGACTCTGCTTTCTGAATAGTAATAGGGGTCCTGCTCTTCTTTTTCTCTTGACATTTTGCAGCATTTAAAGCTGCAAACCATCCTTTTCCTTTACTGGCTACAGGATTCTATAGATATCATCCACATGGAGCGTTGGTGAAATGCCTGATGCCTTGGAGGCACTTAACTGGAAACCGTTCGAGAATGTTGATTTTTATATTACTAATGACAAAATTTGCTTCTCAGAATTGTATTTTATGTACAATCTCAGTATTGTTTTGGAATTATTGTGTAAGATAACAAAATATTTGTAAAAAAAAAAAAAAACAAAAAAAACAATTGTACTAAAAAAAATAGCAAACATTGCCACAAAAAAGTTTTAAAGGAAATTTAAACTGATTCTGAAGGATTTATTTTCACTAGGTCTTGCCTAGTATAGAAAGTGTGGTTGGCGAGTAGATAAAGTGTGTCGAACCAGAGTGTGGTGAAGGGGTGAAAACTGGGGTATCTTGAACAACGTCACTGGTTCTCTGTGGTAATGAGATTAAATGGTGATGTAACAAGCCCTGAAAACTCCTCCCGAAACTTGTTGATCAAAGAAATCGGAACATTCTCTCCTTTCTAGAGGGAGTATGTGTCTCTTTGTTGTAGAGACAAGGGATAGAATCACAATGAGTCTATGTTACGTTGATACGCACATAAATCAGATTAAGGTTGTTTACCCACATGCTTTGGTCATCCCTCTCACCCCTTCCGCTTCAGTGTAGTGATATGTACAAATAAAAATGTTCCAAATCCATGTCCCAACATCAGTCCACAAAACTAGAAGAGTCAATTTGATTGGTCGACTGAAAACTGAACTTTAGTAAAAGTTTCAATACTTTGCTTGTGGCATTTATTTGGTTGCGAGGTGCGAATGCTTTTGCATGAAAAACTGTAAGTGTGTGCAGACCTTTAGTCTTCCCTTTAGAGCAGCTAGTCATCTATACAATCTTAACAAGACTCTCCATCTTACTTTGAAAACTTTAAGGTCGGTGAGAATCATAAAACAGCCCTTTCATCTTATAAAGAGGGACAGAACGAGGGAACACCTCGACCAGTGAGACATAACGCTCTCCGATTCCCCTTTATTTCCTTTCCTCTTTGGGAGGACATGAAGTACAACCTTCAGTGTAATAGAGAAACATTTGCATATCTTTTAGCAAAAAGCTCCTGATGCCGGACTATTATCCTCCACTGGGTGTAGGAAGATACTCTCCGAAATGCCAGATTTCTCAGAACAATACACCGGGAGCAGAGCGAGCTCAGCAGGAATGCATTTCAAGATGTACAGGAATTGTGGGCTTCCTCTCTCCACTTCTCTCTCTCTCTCTCTCTCTTCTGTGCCTTGTATGCTCCCTGATGCAGGTAGATGATGAATTCCAAATCAGCTTTAGCTTTGTGAAGTGTGAAGTTTCAGTATTGTGTCACGTGTTTCTGGATGATTGAAGCTTGTTTGGACTGATGGGAGAAACAGCCGGTGGAAAAACCCATTGTTCTCAAATACAGACAATCATCAGACGTGTGCGGCTAAGTTCACACTGCTCAAATCATATTTTCGGAACAGAAACAGCTTTTTGTCTGAAGCTATTTACATTGTAGATCCAGCTCCTGTAACGAGCACCGAGCACACAATAATGATCACACAGCTTGCTAATTTACGTAGTGATTAGTAGAATTTGAAAAGCGAGAAATACCCAGATGACTCGCATCTTCGATATCTGCAGCATGTTTCAATATTTGCACTATGTTTCTATTTTTGCTGCATGTTTCTATTTTTCAGCACATTTAAATTTTTGCAACGTGTTCCTCAAAATGCAACATGTTTCTCTATCTGCAGCAAGTTTCTCTAACTGCACCATGTTTCTTTAACTGCACCATGTTTCTCTATCTGCACCATGTTTCTCTATCTGCAGCAAGTTTCTCTAACTGCACCATGTTTCTCTATCTGCAGCAAGTTTCTCTAACTGCAACATGTTTTTCTATCTGCATCAAGTTTCTCTTACTGCACCATGTTTCTCTTACTGCACCATGTTTCTCTATCTGCAGCAAGTTTCTCTAACTGCACCATGTTTCTCTATCTGCAGCAAGTTTCTCTAACTGCACCATGTTTCTCTATCTGCAGCAAGTTTCTCTAACTGCACCATGTTTCTCTATCTGCAGAAAGTTTCTCTAACTGCAACATGTTTCTCTATCTGCAGCAAGTTTCTCTAACGGCACCTTGTTTCTCTAACTGCACCATGTTTCTCTTACTGCATCATGTTTCTCTATCTGCAGCAAGTTTCTCTAACTGCACCATGTTTCTCTTTTTGCATGATGTTGCTCTATTTACATTGCATTCTGTTTGCATGTATCTAACCTTTCTTAGTCACCAGTGGAGTGAAACATATTGCTTTCAGTCAAGGGTTTTTTTAGACCCTTGAGAGAGTCGTGTTAAGGTCAGGCAAACCCGCCTCACCTACTCATCCCTAAACAGATGAAGCTTCTAATTGATGTTGGAGAGTCGATTAATCCTTTTATCCGGTCTTGAAGAAGTAATCTTCCATCGCTCAGGTTGTCTTTCCATTGACTCTGCTGTGAGTTACTGTGTACACAGGCTACAGAGAAGCTTCTGCGCTGTGGAAGTCATTTGTCTTTCAGAGCAGGTAACAGCAGAAGGTGGTCATCTCGCTGTTAGTACTGCTGATGAGACTCTTCCACATGAAGGACAGCCTCACAGACTCTCTGTAGCGTGGTCCAACACTGAGATTTCTGCTTGTATGGAAGCGTAGTAAAGTCTGTGGTGCACATTGAGGAAAACAGTGTAATTATGGGCTTTATTCCGAGCACTGTGTGCATGAATGAAACATCCAGGAGCTGCGTCTTTCATTAAGACAATTATCCGTCCAGTTTATTATTATTGATGTAACATTCAAATCAGATGAGGTGTGAACGAACCAAGTGTCAGGTCTCCCCAGTGTTCCATCAAGATAAACAGAGCTTGGTTCCTTCTACATCTTCTCAAGAGGATGGGAACTTTCCTAGATTGATTCTCGCGGTTGGATTTTCGCAGTGCATCAATGAAGCCTAGCTGCCTAGACCACAAGCCATGAAAACTCTTGCAGCTGCAAAGTGATGCGTTAAAAATAAAATTCAGTTCAATGGAACTCCAATAAAGCGAAGTCTATCTAGGAAGACGTTAACGAGGTACAAACACGCAGACGAGAGGATGTTCCTTTGCTGAAGATAATGCCACATTTTGAACCAGGGCCATCTGTTTATTTTTAAAGGCAATTCTTTCTCTTCAACGTCTCCAGAGCAGCTGTGGCAGCCAGTATTCAAATGGAATTCAGACCACACACACCTGTAAAGAACACGGCGCTCTGTAATTGATTAGTGCTGGATGTCATCGACAGAAACGCTTTTACATTCCCTGCACATCCCTTCTGCTGTCTGTCTCTTCCCATTGTTTTTCCGAGCTGCATTCAGGCTGTAGTGAGTCTTTTCAAGTGTGTTTGTTTGTTAAGCTGTCGTCTCCTCCAATCAGAGAATGAAAGCTGGAGTACTGAGCGCTCTCTGTTGTTATCTGGCGGATCTGTATTCATTTCACACCTGCCAAAACACGTTCTTTTTCTGTGTACATCCTTACCCTCCGGAGAGTATTATTTGGGTGTGTGGTTACGGATAGCAGATATCTGCAGGAATGATGCACTCTGTGCTCATCAAGAGTTTGTTTCCAGTTGTAATAAGCCACATTGGTTAATGGGATGATGGTTTTGTGGATGGCAGCCATTATAAAGTACAATTGCTCTCTTGGTAGGACAGTGTTGCTGCGGTTTAATGGAAGGCATAGGGATTGCCATAAACAGGTGTTTGGTGAACTGCTAAGCTGCTGCAGCAATGGCGCGGTCATTATGGCTCAGGGTGGATGGCGTGGACTTCTGGTGCTTTACTTGCGAGTGGGCATCGTTTAATTGCTGGTTTGTAGCTACAAAAATGAGGAATTTTTGGGGGGTTTGGTGAGCGTTACGTCCTTGGGTGTATGCTAAAATAAATTGTGCATGTAATTATTTCATATTTGTTTAAGTGCATGCACAACCATGGCACAAAATTGTTGGCACCCCTGAAAGTTTTTCCAGAAAATTAACACATTCTTTGCTATTCACGTTTGATTCTTTTATGCGTTGGAGCAAAATGTAAAAGGGAGTAAAATTGCTAATTTAGCCGATTATCAAACGGCACAAATTGATCTGGACAAAATTTTGGCACCCTTTCCAAATTAAGATTTTTTTCTCATGTGGTGCTCCTTCAAACTCACCTGCAGCATGCATCCATGCAGTTCTTCTTCAAAGAAAGTTCTATATATACACTAAGCGGCCACTTTATTAGGTACACCTGTTAACTGGATGTTAATGCAAAATGCAAACAGATTAGTTAATGCTAATCTGTTAAATACACTGCGGCAGTTAAATGCATGCACCAGATCTCAAGCCAGGACCTTTCCAACATTTCCAGCATGCCACGAATGATTAAGACAGTTATGAAGGCAAAAGAAGATACAACCTGGAACTAGCAAGGTGTACCTAATAAAGTGGCCGGTGAGAGGAACAAATCTTGGAGCATTGTCTTTCTAAAGAGACCGAAATTATGCCTATGCTCCAGAGCTAAGAGACCGGCCATGTGCTTTTCTAGTGTAGAATTGAACAGTTTCACTACTGACACCAGCCTCAAGTGGCCAGTTGGTGAATTGCAGCTTCAGATACTTCCTGTTACATTACTTCACCATACGCTTAATTAGCCTGCTGTTAGCTGTGTATAGATTCTGTTTTAGTTTGTGTTTAAAGTTCCTATACTGATGACATCACTTCCTGTTTCGTCACTTCCCCTGCTTCAAATGACTTGTCGGCCCCATGTGTTCCTATTCCATGTCCCCCTTCTTCATCCACCACTATAAGAACTCCGTCAGTCACTTCGTCAGTAGCTTGAATGCTCCTTTGCTGTCTGTGCTCTGCTTTGGTTTGTTGTATGTGATGCCCTTGAATATTTTCTTGTAAATATCTTATTTGTAAATATCTTATAATAAGTTATTGTATTGTTGTGTCTTAGTTTGGTTTGTTTTTACTTTTGGTAAATAGTAATTTACGTCTCTCGGTTGCACTTGGTTGGAAAGGACTGTTCATCCTTAATTTGTCACGTGTAAACGTAGCCTAACTGTTGCATATATTGTGTTCAGAATGTTCTAGTGGATCAGAATGACCTCAGTCTCCGCAGAATATGAGAAAAATCATTTTAATGCATCTACTCAAAGGTTTATTTTTTCATTCAACATTTTAAAAAATAGAGTTATAATATGGCGGTGAGTCCTGTTAGCAGTCTTACAACTTGCCATCAGTTGTAACAAAAATATAACAAAAATGTGTTGAAAAGAAAAATAAATATATTGACCAATTACACTTTTAATATTAATCTAATCATTTCTTTCTCAGAAAAGCTTTATTTTCCAAATGCAGATAGAAGCAGGTTCCAGCTTTCTGTTTACTTAAGGGATCTGTAAACCAGATTAGAAAATCAGTGCAAGCCTTGAGTGGAAGAGATAGTTACTGCGAAAGAAAAGAGAGCAGAAGAAAAAAAGGGATTTAATGAGTGTTTGGAATGGCCGTCCCTGTAAACAGGCTCAGGCTACTGTTATCTCCAGGCTAATGATGTCTGCTGTGCTATTCAATTAGGACAAGAACAAGGTCACTAACAGCTCAGGCCTTGAAGAGTTTAATGCAGCCCTTGTCTCTACACTTCCACTCCATTAGTTTGAGTTGAATCCAATAAAAACGGCGGGACACTGTTGCACGGTGCTTCTTCTCTCTGGATGAGGTTTTGTTCAAAGGTCATGTGATCTGTGTCTACGAATCAGAGTGTACCGTTGGAAAGTTGTCTGGTAATTACATTGAATTACTAAATAAAATATATTGGACTCTGTTGTCTAGAATTAAATAATGTAGCAATCAATTGTTGTAATTGCAAATCCTCAAAGACGCGACCAGGAGCAACACAAATGTACCACCAACAGCGTAACTCGCCATCGTTAGCTTCTTAGCAGAACAGTTTGAAGACATTTTTTGCAACACATTCTCATAAATGGTTGAAATTTGTAAAAACATTCCTCAGAACATGTACAGTTGAAAACAAGGGAACCTATTAAACTCGTACGCATTGCAGCATCTTCCAAAATACCACAATGAAGGCACAACTGCTCTCTGCCAATTGGAGGCAGCAGTTTGTAACTAAAATGTGTTAAAAAATGTTAAAATTGTGCCATTACCTTAAAAGATTTTTCATACATACATATCATACATTGAGTTGAATTCTTAAACTAAGAAAAGAGTGTTTATTAAAATACCCGCCTCCCCCATAGTTGCAGTGCCCTGCAGGAGAGTGATTTTTTTTTTCTCGATGTGCGGTTTGTCTCGCTTGTATTTAACTTTGAATACGGCACAAACTTTAAATATGAATACAATATTTTGTAATAATAAAGTATTATTGAGTAAAAAAGAATCACAATTCTTCACACAGAATGAATCTATACGTCAGCCAGTTCTTGAAAACATATTAACAACATAATGAAGCAAATACAATAATATTATAAAAGTAAAAATCAATTTCTGTATAAATGAAACATATTTTTAAACTTTGATGTTGGTCTGTAAACCACAAATGTTTTTTATTTTTAATTTTTTATTGGTTGCCAATGTAGAATTTTGGTTGCAATGGAGAAGTTAGTGACATCATACAAAGTTCCCCATGCTGATATGAGTGATATAAACCAAGCCCTGTGCTGTCTATGATTTTCCTTAGCTGAGATATTGACAAGCCGAGTTCGTTGCTATGGTAAACAGTCTGGTTGCTATGCAGGGGTCAATGACCTAATATAATGTTCCCTTTGACAATACACCATGTTGTTTTATTTATTTCCAGCATGTTCAAAGTTATAGTCTCATGGTGTTGGCAGTTTATAATGATTAAATCATTCATTAAAAATATTTGATTGTATAACAAACTGCTTGTGTTTTCTCCCGAACTGTAAGTCGCGTTGGATAAACTGTGACCCAGGGGTTTCCTGATGCTCTGTCCTTCCTATTTGCATTCATGGACTCATGGTGTCTCTCTTTCTCCGTCCGTTTGTTTCTGTAGGAGCTGGTGGGGAGCAACCCTCCGCAGAGGAACTGGAAAGGAATAGCGATCGCTCTGCTTGTTATTCTGGTCATCTGCTCTCTGATCGTCACCTCGGTCATCCTGCTGACTCCAGGTACGCAGCGGCCTCACTGACACCCAAACATTTGTATCTGATGCAAACAAAGCAGTCGGTTTCAAGCGTCTGCTACAGAAGTCTGCTGCCGGATCCCGTATTTAAATTACAAGCCTGATTTAAACGAAACATCTTGCAAAGGGGTCTCTTTTTGTACTCACTAATGTGAGTATTCTTCAAGCTTTCGGATCCCTCTTCTGAATCTTCCTGTTTCTAGAGGAAAGCATGTGTTGCTGTCTGCTGATGTGTGTGGTGGTGGTATATCAGAGACAATAATCGTGAGCGTACGTATATCTGATGTGCACGATAAGCAGCTGCGCTATATACACTCCAGCGAGTGCGACAGGGTCTCAGAGCACAAGCTGTTCATTCATCTCTCTTGCTTCTCTCTCTCCACCCACTCGATCTTCATCTGCGTTTGCAAACATTCATGGGGTGGGACTTTCCCATCTCTCTTCCAGGAAGTCAGCTGTGATTGGAGCCCTGTGATTATCAGTCAAATCTCAAAAGTAACGAGCATGTATGTGTTTTAAAATTGACTTGCCGACCTTCTCTTGAGGCTGAGGTGAGCTGCTTTCTACCAGATTCTGAAAATTGATCGTCTTCGCCCTTCAACATCCACCGCTGCTGCTGCTGCTGCTTCAACCCTGATTCATGCGTTGCTCACCAGTGACTTTATTACAGTGGCTTTCCTCACGCCACCACCGTAGGCTGTATTTGGCTCAAAATGCTGTGTTACTCATCACCTCAACCCCTAGATCCCCTCGATTTAGCTAAGCTAATAGCGCCTTGATCACACTCACAGCCACTTCGGTCATCAGCGGCTATCATGTTGGGGAAATTTCACTACCTAACACGAGAGAGATGAGCAGCGACGACGAGACGCGATTTTATTCACTTTCAATGGAGGCCGGCGATGAAAATGTGAGCTGCTACATCCAACAGCTTGTGGGCGTGGCCAGCAATGAGCGACGGAAGTGGAAGTGCTGAAGAGAAGCGACCACCGTGAGCGACATCCAATAGGAGGGAAGTATTTTATTTGTGATTCATCAGTTGGGGAAATCGGTCTCCATCAAGATGCAGAATCCTACAGTAATTACTCAGAAGATTATTGTTTTGCAGATTTCTGATTTTTTTTTTTATTTTTCCAAACTGCTGTAAATGGACATCTGATTAGCGTTCGAAAAGTTGAGGTGGCAAGATGGCTCTATAGCGTCACCAAACACGTTAACAGTTTGTCAGTGGCGAACGAAATTCGGCACACATGTGTTGGGTACCAAGATTTAAATATGAGTAATATGGATTGCATTTCCAAATTCGACAGGAAGTCAGATATTTCGCTAAAACTAAGCTTTTTTTACTTCAATAAACTATGTATGTATGTTTTTTTTCTGATCAGCTGCACATTTACCAACTATGTTAATAGTTCATGTCTGAGCACATCTACAAGGTTCACTCCCAGTTATAGCCCCACCTAGTGTCCACGGGAAATCAAATTTAAAATTGAACCTTCTTTTCACTATTTTTGACACAAGTGACGAGAGCTATGGCCAAAACACTTAATCCAAAATATTTGGACTCATTTATAGCGCCACCTGGGGGTCATGACAATTTGACATGGTTTCTATTATTTAATTTGCCTGTATTGTTCAGGGATTTTGACCATTTTTGCTTGAATAAATCTCCTAAATAGAGGCGTTGGTGCCAATTATTGTATAGTTTGTTTTATGGTACAGTGACCTTAAGAATCTTGAAAGTCGCCTTAAATTTATTTTTATTATTATTATTATTATTATTATTATTATTAATACCCAGCCATTATTACATGACCTGAGAGCAACGAAATGAATTCTTCTTCATCTTCTGAATTCAAGATGCGTTATTTTTAAATTACACCACACCAGTAGAGCCAGATTACGTGACCATCACCACTTCTGCAGCACCAGTACAAAACACAATGGCCCATTGCAGTTGAACTGGGGTTAGGGTTAGTCTCACACATACCTGATGCACCTCCCTTGCATTGCCATGCTACATTGTGCAGTTAGGAGTATCTCGATTGTTTTGACTCCGCCCCATCAGTCTCACGCTGGTGTTGTGAGAGTGGTGCTCCACCAGCTAGAGAAGACACAGAGAGACACGGAGCTGATGGTTGTCCAGAGATAGATCTGTGTTTTCATACAATACCAGAACTTTCTAGTAAAGAAAGAGTTTGCAGAAATGCTGATTTGTTTTAATCAAACTCTGCACAAACAGGATTAAGCTCTCAGCCCAAGAGGGACCGCGTTCCACACGTTCCAGGCCACTGGAGCCTGTTACTGGGCAATACTGTATAAATCATTGCATTCCCTTGCTCTCTAAAAGCTATTAAAATCTCCCAGCCACACTTTAATTAGGGAGCAGTGGATGCCATTTTGCCTACATTAAGCTCGCAAGTCCAGGCTTTGAAGAACTAATTGAGTGGCGCTGCCTGTGTCCAGACAGTTACAATTTCCCTTTCTAGTAATGAACGCGGTGGAAAATCTTTTAATAGCAGACACACATTCTGAAAAGATGCACCTTTTGATTTGTGTTCCCTCTGTGAACCTGTATCTATAGTGGTATTTACGACATCATGACATCCGTTATTCCCACGAAGCGATGAGTTTGAAAGTGTGACGATATTTTAGGTCACCGTGAGAAAAAATGACTTGTACAAACCAGACGGAAATAACATGCACGGAATTGTGAATGTATTATTAAACATTATTTATAATCCCCGATTTAACCCATTTGCTGTGAGTTTAGAGACACGAAAGACACGAAAACATTCCAAAGGATGCAGGAAAGAGTTATGACAGGAGCAGCTTCTCTCTGCCATTAGCAAAGCCCCGAGATTGACACGGCGTCTCAGCAGGGTGCTCTGAAATATTGATGCAATGATGCTCTGCGCCTGAAGATGGCGTTTACCATCGACTTCCAAACAATTTCTTCTCTGTGATTGTCGTAAATGGGGATGAGCGCCACCGAGTGGCTCTTTTACGTCCAATTGATTTTGATTTGAAACATTCGCACTCTGTGTATTCGGGAGCACTTCAAGTTGTGGGGCACTCCACTTTTTTTCCCATGTGTTGTGTAACTTGTAAAGCTGTTATCTGAAACATTAAAAACAGCTTTAGAGAGAGTGGCAAAGCTAGAGGATGAGGAAGCATCCCGTTGGGTTCCTGTCAGTTCCTGCTGATGAACAGTTCAGCGTTATCCCCTGCTCCTCCTGACTCACCCGCGCTCTCCTTCAGCGGATTCCCTCTTGTCTCTTTCTTCCCTCAATCTCTGTTCTTTTCTCGTGTTCTCTCGTTCATGTAATGGATGGGTTGTTATGATGGACCTCCATCAGCACTTTGGAAAACTGGGTCATGTCTTCATCGGTTCTTTTCTTGTTTCATTCTGGAGGAAACACTTTTTCATGTCGATTGATGCTTGACTGACACAATGATACCTAATTGGAGCTGTCAGAGAGGAGCTCATGCCTACCACGGTCTGCGATGGAAACTCCTGTTCTCCAATTTCCCAAATCCCCCAGGACCCATCACACAACGTGGCAGGAGGTCTGTCAGATAACCTTCCCAGAGTTATTTACGCTGCGGCTTCTTTGCACGTGGAGATCTACTCGAGTCAGCTCCTGGCTCTCCTGTGGATTGGAAAAAGTACTGAATAAATACAATAATTTATAGTCCACAACTTTCTTGACCTTTGCGCAAACTAGAATGAAATCAAGCGGACTTCAGATGGAATATTAGTAGAGACCCCATGCAGTTTATTACGTTACAACAGGTTCACATGTCTAGCAAAACCAGGATGAATATAGAGGAAAAGCCAATTTGTTCAAAAATTTGTACTTGTATTTGTCATGTATTAAGTATTCGGTTGACCTTCATGTTGCACTAATTCCAGCTTGAAGGAGGCGTGTAGACATGGTGTTATGGGAGCCCATGTTGCTTCGAAATCTGCCTCCTGAATCTTTTCCTCCTCTTCCGCGTGATTATAGCCCATTGAGTTTCATTCGAGTTTAAGTCAGGTGAGTGCGCCGGCCAATCAAATACAGTTGTTCCATGAATAATAAACCAGATTATTTAGTAAACAGCTGCAGTAATTGACTGTGGATTTCATAAAAGACAGTGGACCCACAGATGCCACGCCTCCCCAAACCATAACTGACTGTGGAAACTTCACTTTTGTTCCTCTACTAATTTTGTACAAATAAAATGCAAAGCTCCCCAGGTCACATTTTTTAATGCGTAATCATTACAAATATTTCACTTTGTGTGTAGTGAACTAATATACACATAAAATATTTTATTATAGAAATAAATTGTCTTTTCCTCCATATGTTTGTCACATTCCAATAACACTAACGGGTGACTCATTCAATGTTAAGTCGTTTACATTAAATTTAATGCAGGATTTTTATTAAACTTTCAGTTTTTAACAATGCGTTGGACATTTCTTAACCCAATTGGATTTGTTTCTCCTGAAATGTTTTTTTCTGCTTGATGCCAATGATCCGACCCGCAGTGAACAGACGAACATCTTTTCCAGAGTTCAGTGAAGTTGCCTGCAAATTCATAGAATCTGTTTACACGGCTCGATAGAACGAGACCCAAACGCTCATAATAGACAACCTGCAATGCTGTTTTTGTAAATATATGTCTCCCTCCAAGTTCACTGAAACTTCACTCTGAAATGCTCCATTGTAGATTGATTACATTAAGATTTTTTAACATTAGAGATTTGTGATTATTAAAAACCCTGGATGGATTTTTCTCTCAGCAAAATTTTCTTCTAGGATCAACTTTTTTTATTATCCAAATAGCCCAAAGTTATGCATTTAACCTTAAAAATCACATGAGGCTCCAGGACCCTTTTCACCCTTAAGATGAGCCAAAATTAATTGATTCTGCCAAATAATCGATTAAAAAAAAGTTCAGGAAGCTCCAAGATTGACTTGTTTTTTTTAACCCTTAAAATGCAATGTTTTTTTAAAGCCTTAAACCCGGAAAGTTCTGAAACTTTTACAGGAACCATGTTCCAAAAAAAGGTTGCGATCGAAAGTGGTAAAAAAAGACATTTTCTCTCACTTTGCCGCTGCTGGAACAGCACCCTCGTGGTGCTCCAGGACCTCCTCATGGACAAATTAAGGTCACTTTTCACCCAAAGTGTGCTGAAAACCTGTGACCTTAAAATGAAGAAGTGGGAATGAATGCGTTAAAGTTTTGAGATGCCAACCAGGTTCAAAAGAAGTCTTCAACAACAAAGATATCTGACTATTCAAATAAAAAACCCGTTCGATGATGAAAGCAATAAACAAACACTGAACAATCCGCTGCATATAAAGCACATTGCTTCTGTTTATTGTGATGCATTGCCTGAAACAATAATTGAGTGTTAACTTCAATGTCGTCTGAAGCAAAGCAAGACAAAATAATTCTCTGGGCCTCAGACAGACACTTCTCATTTGTTCTGAAGTTGGCTCTTCTGTAGTCCTCTCATTACGGTTTACCAAACTGCTCATCCTGACAACAAACAGAACAAATCAAATATTGTGTCCCTGCTTCTTCCAATGCATTTCAAATGAGACATATGCTGGAGAAAAGCACTCGGTGATCATATCTGGTGTGCAGAATTATGACTAAATAAATCAGGTTAGTGTTGGCATCAGCAGTAAACGCACAAAGCCCATTTTAATAATGAAACATTCAATTGGGCTAAAGCAGAGCCTGGGGGGACGCGCGGTTGTGTTCATTTCCGTGTTCCTTCTCTCTTTTTTCTTTCCTCCACGGTGCTGGAGAATTGCACCCTGCCCGTGCACGAACCCGCACGCATACACAAGTCAAAGTGACAGCGTAATATTAGTCTGAGCGAGATGAAGTGTGTGTGAGGAGATAGATTCCTCTCTGCGTTCTGTCAGATTCGCTGAATGGATTCTCACCTTACAGGCCTGTCATTTAAAGGGATCACCTGAAATGGGAAATTTACTTTCCATTGTCACCCTCAAATAGTTTCAAAGCTTCATGCGATTCTGTCGTGGATAGCAAATGGGATGTTTTCAAGAATTCGCCGTTGATGCCTGTAGTGGAAAACATCGAATGGAACTCGATGATGGTGAGTTTCCTTTGTGTCCAGTGGAAGAAAGATAGGAGCGTAGCTTTAGAGCCACTTCAGAAAAATGGCAGGACTTTTGGGATTACACTCTCTATAATACGATCATGTTATTTCTTTTATAAAATGTATTTGTTTAATGACAACAGAAACCTGATCAAAAGCTCAGTGACGGCCTGAAGTCTCTTGAGGTAGTTGTTGATGAGTTCTTCTTCTTGGCAAAAAGCCTCCAGCTCTTCCCGCATGAACGGCACGTTTGAGTTGGTGGGTTAGTGATATTGAGGTCAGGAGACTGAGATTCACTCCAGAACCTTCAGCACATCTTGAAACCCCACCAAGACCTTGGTGATGCTGTATAACTACCTTGTGTCTTACTGCTGTGCTTAATCTGTCTTTAATCCTCTCCTTGGTAGCAGAGTTAGGTTTCTCACCCAGGATTAAACCTCCTACCCAGTTGTTTCTATTTCAGTTCACAACTGGGATTCAAATTTTGTGTGATATTGTTGATCTTAAGCAGCTGTTTGATATAATTGGTGGATCATACACATGACTATAGTCATCCAAAAAAAAATTGTACAAAAATGTACAAAAATATTCAACCCATATTTTTGTTTCTGGAAGCATTCTTTGTTTTTTTTCATGCGTGCATATCTTTTTTTTAATTTGGGTGTGTCCACCAATCTATTCATGTGTCACTGAAGTTGAAAAGCTATGCTAATGCTCTCTATTATGATATATTTTCATAGTCATATCTCTCTAGATACTGATGAAACTATGAGAGAGAATGAAAGAGAGGCGATGACGAGGCGAGATCCGACAGAAAGCCTCTCTTGGTTCTGAGTGCATTCAAAAGAGAGCACCGGGGTTTTTAAATCAAGCTCAGGAGCTCCAGCGGCTAATAAAACCCCTTCCTGTAGCTGACGCTCTAAGAGTCTGTCTGTCATCGCTCCAAACGGGAGATTGTTTGTGTGCCTGAAGAACTTTTGGAATGAACAGTTGCACCAAATTAGCTTGGAGGTCTTTGTGCTAAAAGTCTTTCCTGTTTTTTTTTCTCCACAGGTGAAGACGATAGCCTGGCTTTCAAGGAAAAAGTGACAGTAGAGGAACTCTTCAAGAAATCCTTCAAAGTTCACGACCCAAATGCTAAGTGGATCAGCAGTAAGTGCTCTCTCATCTCCAGACATTTGATTTTCTCAAGTGTAGCTGTTCCATTAGCTGCTGTGATTGCGAAGATTATCGAAGCATTGAGTCACGAACGCACCATCGTTTTTATGTCGACATAATCGATGCAGGAAGGGGGGGGGGTGGAGCACAGGGTACTGTGTTACAAAAAAAGAAAAAAATTCTATCCTTCACTCGAAAAAAAGTTAACAGAGCTCAATATTTCAGAGCAACCCACTGCAGTAAATTTTCAAAAAGTGTCCGACTTACTTAGTTCTCCAGTTTCATACGATTTGAAGTTTAAAGTTTTCTTTCAAAACCTCCAAAACTCAAAGATAGGTTGCTCTGGAATTTTGAGTGTTTTCTGACCTTCTAAGATTAAGAACATTGTTTTTTAACGAGGGTCAGTGTCTCACGGTTTCACTAATACTCCGTAGTTGCTCTTGTGATGAAAAGAGATGCTTTCTGAAGACATTAACCTCCTACGCTCTGGGTCTTTTATATGTTTTCCTCCTGATTTTATTTTACTAGCTTAATTTTATTTTATAAATACGACGACTTTTCTTTGCGATTTAAGCAACATTCATTCAGAGATTGTGGAGCCCGGTCAATAGAGGGCGCTAGAGTGCCACACTCACTCCTTGTTGGCATGAATAAGACTTGTGTAGAAAATAAACAAAAATGCTTAAAAAATGTGTGTATTTTGGGCATAAAATGTTATTGGTTCGTAAGTAAGGCCTTTATTTTTTAATTTTAGCTTTGCGTTCAGTGGTTCCTCGTGCGTTACATCAGTGCAAACCATGACAGTTCATTATCTCTTGCGTAAACATCAACAATGTAGAAGAAAATTAGCTGACAAATAATCTTAAGGATAGTGTCTCGTGTAAAACTTATTATTAATGTTAAAGTGGCCACTGACTTTTGATTGACGGCTCATTTGAACGAATAGCTGCATTTATCTTTGTGTGACGGCTAAAGTTGCCAGAGATTTAAAAATTAAGACAAATGAGAGACTTGCTAAAGATTCCGAGCCCAACTTGATATCACTATAACAACTACTAAACTGCTTTGATAAAAGTTTTCTGGAATATTATTTTAATAATAAAGTGATTTGATTCAATTGTATCTGGATACGGCTTTTAAACTCAATAGTTCCTAAAACGTCCATTAGAAACCACAAGCTTAAGTTTAAACATGGCAAAAGTTTCAGTAGCTGGTGATAAAACAGTTTTGTTTAGTTTTTTTCAAATCACTTTTTAAATCTTTATATATCACATACACCCCAACTGTACTGTGGTTGACTCAAGGTCAATAGTTAATATATTCCACAGAGTCTTCCATGAACAGTGCTTTTAATTCAAATTCTACTACTGGAACTTAATTAAACTCAAAAACACAGTAGCGTTGTATTCTTCTGGGAAATATTTTGAGGAATTGTGGAAATGGGATCACAGGGTCCTATTCAGTCTCTAATATCTTTGTTTTCGATGTAATTAAAATACCTCATTTAGATAATACATAACGCATAACAATGATTATATTTTCAATAGACCTTTCTTTTATGTAAATGTTTTTTTATTATTATTATTATTTATAATGTATTATATGTCTTTCAAAGCTACCATGACTTACAAACATTGCCTAATAACTTGTATTTTCCTCGTTTTCCGACACTGAATGCTACAGTGTTCATTAGTGCAGGTAAATGCCTTGTTTTTCTTAAGAAATCATGAAAAATAACACAAGAGTGAAACATTTTTCACATTCCATTTGCCGTGAGTTATATTTAACATAATAGCATTTACATATTTAATTGGCTCTGAATCATTCCAGTTTTCAAGCACCTCCGAGTCAGAAAGAAGATGATTAAATATTTCAGGGCATGTGTCTGCATGGTGATATCTGTTCTTCATGGAGACGGATGAATTAATGCATTAAAAGAATGAAGGGCTCTAAGAGCGGCCGGATTAATCAAACAGTCTATTCTGCTTAGCTTTGAGCTTCATTGAGCTGTCTCTTCCAATCAGCGATTTTAAACTCTGCTGATATGGAAACGCTCAGCTTAGAATAGCCCCAGCCTGAGCCTCAAAAAAGACTTTCCAGTTAAACTCATATCCTTAACACTCCAAAAACAAAAAAATGCCTGCAGAAGGAGTTCTAAAATATTGTTGAAAGCGAGCAGCTTCAAATATTGTCCCATTTAAATAATTCAAAGTTCCTTTGAAGACAAAGTTATTTGCCGTTATCACTACATTCGTTAATAATACATTTAAATTGTTACAGAACTGTTAATTAAATAGTGTTGCTTGTTTCTTTGGAGAATTTGTTTTTAAATCTGCAGCATACTGCAGAACGGTTGTAGGCTTCCCAGTGGCTTTGCTGGGAGGCTTTGGGAGACACATGGGTCTAGTATCAATATCCAGAAGATGAACGCTATGGAGCTGATGAAAGGGATATATAACCAGATAACAGCGAGCCAATGGTGAGATACGATGAGTTGTGGGAGCCAGACTATGATGGAGGTCTGGAGTTCTGAGGTAGGAAACGGGTTTCACAATGAGTTTTGAGGAAGGAAAGCTCAGATAAACAAGGGACGTGCTGGGATCAAAGGACTGGAATGAATGCAGGAGACCTGACATTTGGGCCGAAGGACCAACCAGGAGAAAGTGGTGGGGATTTTAGGGGCCTTTTATCAGTATGTGGTTTGTAGGTTCTTGGTTTCGGCCTTACGTGGTTCATGCTCATGACTCTCTCTCATGACTGCACTGGCTTTGGCTTATTCCCTCGAGCTGGTGGTGACTGGTTTGGGTTCTGTGATGCCTCACACCATTGGATTGGTGTCTAAGGTGAGCCATGGTCTTGGTTTGGACCCTGAAGTGTTAGGCATGTGGTTCAGGCTCCGCCTCCTGACTTGGACTTTGAGGTTCAGGCTCCTCGTTAAGGTTCTTGCCAGGGGTTCCTCTGAATTTCTATAGACTGTACGAAGGTTCTGGGCTTTATTTCCACAGAGGATCTGGACTTTACTTCAATTAATAATTTGGACTAGATCTCCACAGAGGCTGTGGACTGGATTTGGATGGAGGCTCCTGTCTAAATTTAGGACCTAGACTGAATTTCGACAGAGAGTAGGTAGTTCTAGAAGTAGACCTTGGAATGAATATATATCGACGCCTGGACTAGATTTCTGAATGAAGGCTTGGACTCCTTGTCAAAAGAGACTTTGGATTTAGTTTCCACAGAGACCTTGGACTGAAATACCAAAGATGGTCCAAACTGGATTTCCACAAAGTTTCTGAACTGGATTAGACTTCTATAGAGGCCTTGGACTGGGTTCAATGGAAGGAGAGACTTTTAAACAGTGCCTCACGTCAAAAATAAAAATTCTAATCGATCTCGGGAGGATCCTTCCCTAAAGATTTCAAGTGGTTACACCCCACCTCATATTACCCCCTCATATTGGGATGTACATCATACACATTGGAATTGATTTCACGAAAGGTTACCAATCTCTGATTTTACCACAACATCCTGATGCTGCCTCAGATGATAAGAGCAGAAACACGCATTGGCCAGCGCATCATTGGCTGATCATTTGATCTTCGGTTAAGTGTCAGAATCACTTTATTCATCCACAGAAACCAAGCTCTTATTTCTTGTCTTGAACATATGCAATTATTTGATTATAAAAGAAATTGAGATTTCATTCAATTTGGAGAGATTTCCTTCCATCTTCAAGTCATCCATCAATGTCAGAATCCCAAAGCCGACGCAGCTCCTTCCGAACGAATCTGTAAATGAATCAATGATCGGCGTAATTTACACAGGAAAAGCATTGCGATCCCTTGGGCTTCTTGGAACGTGAAAACCAATGTTTTCAGAAGCAGATTTCAGATGCAGCGCACGTCTTTATTGCGTTATTAATATAATGAATAGCTTTGCGTTCTTGTTTTCATAGAAAACGTGTTACTGATGGAGATTTTAGATTGTATAGACATTATTCACTGGTTCTAGGCCACCAGGGCTTGTCCCCATGTTTGGTTTCTTCCGGGAATTCAAATATCCCCCACAATGCACTTGGTTTTAATGATGTGTTGGTGGTTAGATACTATCCAGATATCCTACCACTAAACAAAGCCGATGAAAGCGTATAAACACATGCGTGCTAATGATTTTTAAGCTTCTTATTGATGTGGCTCATATCCCACCAATGGGTTTTTGCTTCGGCTCGATATCCACATCATACCTTCACTCCCCTGGAGAGAACAAAACTGTCGAGCACAAACGAAGCACCTGCCTCTCGTGTGGAGGCTTCTGAGCAGGACAGGACAGGTTAAAGAAGAACAAAAAATAAAAATGAATAAATAAAAATAAAGCCTTGGCGAGCTGCACCTGGCAACTCTTTTATGCTAATTATGATGCTTTTATGTAATTACTGAAGAATCAAAAATGTTAAGCACACTTAAAAGATAACCATCCTTACTTATCATCCTTAATATATAAATAGCATTTTTACAATTTAAAAATAAAAATACTGTATTTTGCCATTCTTCACATAATCATCTTTTATCTTCGACATCAGATTTGAAATTGGTTTTAGTTTGAGAGAACTTTCGCTTCAAGGTTTCAAATACATTCTGGCTTTTCTACAAAACCAAACCTTTGAGATCTTCTAAAGTTATCTTTGCCATCATGAATCATCTTTCGATGAAGTGTCTATCATCCAGAGCTCGTCTGTTTTGTCCTCTATCTCTCTTTGGCTGTAATAGACTCTCTCATTTTGATTCCGTCTGGCTTCCTCCAGTATGATTGGACTAAAGCATCTGTATAATTGTGTAATTATGTGGAGGCCATTGATCTGCCTCTGTGGCTAGGATCTAAATCAAACAGAAACATCATTGGCATTACTCAACACTCACGACGACGAATTAAACGGAGATAGGGGCGGCTGCTGCATTCGAAACCATCTGGTTCCAGTTTAATGCTCAGCCCTGTTTCCCGAGTCGAACTCTGAACGCAGTGATTCACTGAACTCTGAGCAGACCAGAGCGTGATGCGTTGAGTATTTGTTTTTTAACCTTGATGGGTTTCGTAGCTTATCATTTATGGAAGCTTGGAGAGGCTTGCTGCACCCCGATGTCAACATTCACATCATCAGATCAAAAGAAAACGTCTTTCATTGAAAGTTGTGTGGTGTTCAATCGCTTGCTGTGTACTTTATTTTCTTTAAGTGAAGAAAAGTCAAAAGAGAATGAAATTGTTTGAATGAGAAACGGAGCATTATTGAAAACGACTCGAGTTTCACAACAAAACAAACAAACAAAAAGAATTCATTATAGCCATAAATATTAAGATTTGTAAGACTTAGTTTTGTTTTTGTCATTTTCATTTTCTTGTGCTAAAGTTAATGTTATTTTATTGAATCCTTTTTTGTATTTTTTATTAATAAATCTTTTTAATATATATTTTTTACTTGATTTAGTACGTTTTGTTTCCTTTTTTAAATACTTCCGTACTTCTGATGTTTGTCTTGCTGAGTCTTGTCTTGTCTTGCCTGTATTATATTCATGTACTAAACATTTTGTTAATTGCATTCCTCAAACTTTTTGTGTAATTTTTTTATTGACTTTCAATTTCCTTTTTGTAAATACACTTTTTTTTCTTTTATTTTTTTATTTGTCTTGTCTTCCTCTGCCCTTTCTTCTTTTGTTATGTATCTTCCTGTTTCGTATTATCTTTTTATTTTTTGGTTTACTTTTTGTTTAGTCTAACCTTGTTTTATCTAATTTTGTTGTTTTATTTTATGTCCTGCCTTGTCATTTTGGTTTTGTTAAACTGTTTTTTTTGTTTTGTTTCTTGTCCCATTTTGTGTAATCATATCTTTCTTTCTTTATTGTTGAGTTTTGTTTTTCTTCTAAAGCAGAGCAAACATTTAAAAATAAATGAATAGGTGCCCACCCCGGCAAAAATTAGGAACGCTTTCTAAAAAAATAAACTTAGAACACGAGGCTCAAAGAACAGAAGAAACAAACGACACTCAAGGCTTGTGAAGAGGGAATGAACAAGAACACATAGCTTTCTGATGAGCGAGATGAAAAAGAGAACCCCTGTGAGATGAGAGACCCTTCACTAGTCTGGGTTTCTGGGTAATGGAGTCCAGGCAAACAGAAGTGTGCACAGCTTCACGCTGGTCCTGTGATGGATTTCTGCCAGTGCTGGAATGTTCACTGGCGACCCCTTTGAATGTTTATTAAAGGAATCAGTGTTTTCTTCATCTATATTTTGTTTTGTTGGACCCACGTTGCACCTGTGTTGCATCTTATCATCAGCTCTACTTGTTTAGTGAACTTGAACAGCCCAAAACTCACGGAGCACTCATTTAAAGTATGCAAGCAAACAGCAACACGCAGAAATCCGCAAACAAACCGTGTGGTGAGGCGGGTTCTATTCATTTCCGCTGTGTGAAGCAGCTGTCAGCTTGTATTTCCACAATAAACCTCTTGTTCTTTTTCGCTAGCGTGTGGGAGATGACCTCTGCTCTCAATCAGCACTTAATTAGATTATTGCTCACACCTTCTGTTTCACAATATTACATGCTGCCGATGCATTCACGAAGATAAATCTGAGCATTTTTATGTTACGCCATGAAACAATTACCCTGCGTCAAACGCAGATCAATTCAGCTGGCAGCTGCCTATTGTTTGCACAGTGTTTCGGTTCAGCGCTGAGTGTTCGACTCGTAAAACATTGAGTTTCACGCTGTATTGGCTGCTTTAGAATAACGATGACTGTTAATTGTTATTGGTGAGACAAAAGGCGATATCTGCTGGTGAATCACAGCTCAGAGGCAAATGCAAACGGTGGAATTGTTGAGCAAGCAATCGTAGAGCTGCAGAATAAGCAAATGCCAAGTCAGCTTGGGTTCCTGCTGTAAATAACTTGGGCAATAAATGTTAGTTATTAACATCACATGCCTCAGATTCCAAGAGCGGTCACTTTAAAGCTTTTAGTCAAATGCACGGGCAAACGTTCAGAAAATACCATCGTGTTTACTGACAGGAAAAGGTGGAAATAGTTGAATGAAACGCTGCACATCTTACAAGAATTAAATGGAGCTTTCAGGAACTTGGTTTATAGATGGGCAGTCTCCTAATTCACCAACGCTGTGCAGCACTCATTGAATGATGCCATGGATGATGTTTGCTGCAGAGCAGACACTGTTTACTGGTGGATAGGGAAAATCTCAGCTTCATCCAGGATTTCTCATGGAATCCACAAAAGTCCATGTCTACCTTCATCTCCCTCCACTGGCTCCCCATTGCTGCTTGTGTTGGGTATAAACCATGATTCTCGAACAGCTACACGATCAGCACTTTCTGACCTTCACAAGATCTTACAAGCAAAAGAGCCTCGTCACAAAAAGTACATCTCTAATCAGAACATTCTAATTCTAATCCACAGCAGGTGGAGTAATCTTTATGAACCAGTTCGAAAGCTTTTTCAACTTAAATAAAAAAATGATGAGCAGTTACGCACAAGAAAAAAGTCACGTTAGTTACAATCTCCAGGTCACTTTTGGACAAAAAATCTGCTAAATGCAGAAATATAAATGTAGACATATTTATCAGACGCCTTTAGTGAAATTTTCCCAGGACGTCTGGGTTTACACCTTGTACACCACGTAATGATTCGCCGGAATATTCCGAGATTTATAAGAACATAGAGAGCCAGTGCTTCTTTGTAATGCTAGCTTAATGCTAATGCTAGTTAAATCTGTAACTTTAAGCCGCTCCTTGTTTTATGTGCAATAACCACTGCAGCTT
>SRMA01025391.1:15538-58407 GCA_007224835.1 Danionella cerebrum | reverse complement strand
ATGGGAGTTGTTTTATATTGATCTAAGTTGAATGTAGATTGCAACATGATGTCAACAACTCATCCATAGCAACCAGATTAATTTCCATAGCAACCCAATTGACACATCTCTATCTCAGCCCAGGAAAATGCTAGAGACTCAGGAGTTGGTCTAATGAACTTATAATCATACAGGGAACATTATATAATGTCAATGACCCCTCCATAGCAACCATAATGGTTACCATAGCAACCTGATTGACACATCTCTATCTCAGCTTAGGATAATGCTAGAGACATAAGGGTGAGTTTCTTTTACTAATAGCGACCCCGGGAACATTCATTGAGGTACCTGACCCTCCATAGCAACCATACTGGTTACCATAGCAACCCAGTTGACACATCTCTATCTCAGCTTTGGAAAACGACAGAGACACAGGAGTTGGTCTAAATGACTTGTAGTCACACAGGGAACATCATATAATGTCACTGACCCCTCCATAGCAACCATACTGGTTACCATAGCAACCAAATTGACACATCTCTATCTCAGTTTAGGAAAATGAGAGAGACACGGGAGTTGGTCTAAATGACTTGTAGTCACACAGGGAACATTATATGTCACTGACCCCTCCATAGCAACCATACTGGTTACCATAGCAACCAAATTGACACATCTCTATTTCTGCTTTGGAAAATGAGAGACACACGGGAGTTGGTCTAAATGACTTGTAGTCACACAGGGAACATTATATAATGTCACTGACCCCTCCATAGCAACCATACTGGTTACCATAGCAACCAATTGACACATCTCTATCTCAGCTTAGGAAAATGAGAGAGACACGGGAGTTGGTCTAAATGACTTGTAGTCACACAGGAACATTATATAATGTCACTGACCCCTCCATAGCAACCATACTGGTTACCATAGCAACCAAATTGAGACATCTCTATTTCTGCTTTGGAAAATGAGAGAGACATGGGAGTTGGTCTAAATGACTTGTAGTCACACAGGGAACATTATATAATGTCACTGACCCCTCCATAGCAACCATACTGGTTACCATAGCAACCAAATTGACACATCTCTATCTCAGCTTAGGAAAATGAGGGAGACACGGGAGTTGGTCTAAATGACTTGTAGTCACACAGGGAACATTATACAATGTCACTGACTCCTCCATAGCAACCATACTGGTTACCATAGCAACCAAAATGACACATCTCTATCTCAGCTTAGTAAAATGAGAGAGACACGGGAGTGGGTCTAAATGACTTGTAGTCACACAGGGAACATTATATAATGTCACTGACCCCTCCATAGCAACCATACTGGTTACCATAGCAACCAAATTGGCATATCCCTATATCAGCTTTGGAAAATGCTAGAGACATGGGGGTTGTTTTGTTTCACTCATAGTGACACTGGGAACAATCTATTATGTAAATGACCTGTCCAGAGCGACCAGACTTTTTACCACAGCAACGCAATTGCCATATCTTTATCTTAGGTTTGGAAAATGCTAGACAGTATTTCAACTTACTTATATTATACCTTTTAGCTTCCACTTTCTATTTTTGACACTTTCAACTTTACAATGCTTCACCTTTCAACTTTATACGTTTTCAACTTTAGAATGTTTCATCTTTCAGCCTCCACTTTCATCTTTTGATATTTTCAACTTTACAATGTTTCACCTTTCAGCTTCCACTTTCAACTTTTGACACTTTCAACTTTCTAATATTTTAACATTCAGCTTCCACTTTCAACTTTACATATTTCAACTTTACAATGTTTCAGCTTTAGCTTTCAACTTTTGACATTTTCAACTTTATAATGTTTCACCTTTTAGCTTGAACTTTCAACTTTTGACACTTTAACTTTCTAATGCTTTACCTTTTAGCTCCTACTTTTAATTTTTAACACTTTCTACTTTGTGAATTTTTCACCCTTCAGCATCCATTTCAACTTTACATATTTCAAATTTAAAATGTTTCAGCTTTCAGCTTTTGAAACTTTCTAATGTTTCACTCTTCAGCCAAGGAATTCAGCAATTTGAGCATTCCCTTTTCAGCCCTCTGCATTCACACGCATTTTCCGCTAGGAAATGCACTTTCTAGTTACAACTAGAATTTGTTCAGTCAGTTTTAATGTTTTGAAACTGTTGTTATAAAAAAGGACAATACAAGTAAAATAAACCAACCCACATCTGTATTATTTTTCAAAGCTGAAATAGAGATCCCAGATTGGTTGTTATGGTAAACATTCTGGTTGCTATAAAGAAATGTTCCCTTTGTCACTATATATAATGTAAGCCAACCCTTATCTCTGTATCATTTACCAAATCTGAGATAGATTTCAGAAACATTGGTTGCTAGGGTAAACAGTTTGGTTGCTATGGAGGGGTAAGTGACCTAATATGTTCTCTTTGTTGCCACAAGTTATATAAGCCAACCCTTATCTCTGAATCATTTACCAAATCCAAGATAAGAGTTCAGAAACTTTGGTTGCTAGTGTAAACAGTTTTGTTGCTTGGGAGCTGTCAGTGATGTCATAAACATGTTAAGCTGTTACCTCTGTTAAACCTATTTTTTAATGGTGTTTTTTTTTCTTTCAGAAATTGTTGTTGCCTTTTCTCATTTTTTAAAATGGCCATTATAAGTCAAGGGTAAGTATTAACCACTTTTAGAGCATGCAGTTTAAAAACTTTTACACAGTGCTTGGTAGGTTATTGCTTAGACTGGCAACCTTCATACATGTGGTCAGTTTGGAGTTTCTGTGAACCTAAATTACAGCTTTCCAAAGTTGAACACAATGTTGTTAATGGAAAATATGCAAACATTCTCAGCAATTTCCCAGAATTCTTTTGTCACCAGTCTGAATAGATATAGCAGACAAGTTTGGATGTTTTGGAAAAGTTTGGTGGCTATAGCTCGAACAGTCTAGGAGGAGATACGTTTGAAATTTTTGGTCACTAAATAAACCAACCCCGTTTCTCATTAATTCTCCGAATAGAGATTTCCCAAATTGGTTGCTATGGTAACCTGTCTGGTTGCTATGGATGACATGATACAATATATCCTCACTATGCATCCACCATGTTTCTACGACTTCCCAATGCTGAGATAGAGATATTCTTAAATGGTTGCTATGGTAACAGACTGGTCGCTCTGGAGGGGTCAGTGACATAAAATAATGTTGCATTTGTCACTATACATTATTTAAATCAAATCCCCATAACTTTATCATATACAAAAGCTTAGAGATTGAAAAAAATTGGTTTCTAGGGTAACCATTTTGGTTCCTAGGGAGCTGTTAGTGATGTCATAAAATTTGTTACAAGTTGACAATATTTATACTGCCATTACAAACTAGGAGGTGACATTTCTCACGAACAAAACCCATCATATGGTAAATATGTAAACTCTTCTAGAGTCTGGGGTTCAAATACTTTCGCATGCCCTTGCACAACCTGGTACCCCACAAGTCTAGTGAGTTTGAAGGTTCCATGAGATTCTCAGTTTGAAGTACAGTTTTACAAAATTTGACCCCAAATTACAAAAAAAAAGTTAAGTCAATTGAAAACTTTCCGGCATTCTCAGCGATTTACAAAATTACTTTAGTGGTACCAGCCCAAAAAAAGATATAGCAATCCAAGGAAGACCAGTTTGAATATCTTGGTAAAGTTTGGAGGCTCTAGCTCAAACGGTCAAAAGCGAGATGTGTTTAAATGAACCTTTACCTATTTTTTTTTGCCTCTAAAATTTCTAGATATACACTATGCTAGGCATTGCATTGTTGGAAAAAAAAGTCAAATGTGCAAAGCTTAAAAAATAAGTAACTTCAGGAAAGATAGGCTTGTGCTCATGAACATACACGTTTCTAAAAAATAACAAATGAACCTTGTCTCATTTAAGAACGGAATCATAATGTTGTTGTTCTTTTCCCTTTGGTGGAAAGTAAAGACTACCCTCTGGGGGTCTGACTGGCTGCAGTGAGCGAGGTGATATTGATGACTAAGAGAAGAGAGAGGCCAGATGAAAGTGTAGCTAGAGTCCCTCAAGATGGAGCTTGAGACACGGACCGGAGTGCCTGGTCTGGGGCAGCTTAGGTTTCCCTCCGGGCCGGAAGTAGTGCTTTTCCCCTGGCGAGATGCTTTTCCTGCAAAATAAAGAAATCATTACTAAGATGACAGCTCCTCCACCAGCTCAGGTCTCTGGGGAGCACAGCACCGAGAACTGCCACTACTGATTAGGTAGCCTTGCATCAGGTCTACATCACCCCTAGCCGAAAATAAACATCGTAGTATTCCCTCTATTGCGTTTTCTCTGCTCAACAACACCATCTCATCCGGGAAGTATAGATGGAAGGGGTGACCTTACGCGAATTGACATCTGAACCTCAAATGATTAGGCAAATTATCAAGACTATGGTAATCGTGGCGTGTGGCGTTCCAGCCATATTTCAGTCCTACCAGGCAAATCTGATTGATTGTAGCCCAGCGTTAAACTCCGGGAAAAAAAACTTTTGGAAATAATCTCCACATCGGATGCTGTGGACTTAGAGAGCTTTAAGTCACTGTTCTGAAAAATCATCAGAGATTGGCCAGAGATCACAAGCTGACACTGGAGTTATGATTACCATAGACAACAGACAGTTTGAATCTGGTCCAGAGACTGTAGTCTGAGATTGAGAACTCCTGGAGAGATGAATTGTTTATGTGATTAAAGACTGTTATTCTGCCTCAGTTTGTGTCTGAGAAATAGATTCTCCTCAATAAAAGGGGCAGATTTTCTTGGAGTGAAAGCTTTGTTGTAAATGTCTATATGTATTCGTCTTTCAAAATGGACAAAAAAAAAATCTAAATAATCTCTTAGACTACTTTCAACCACCAAACTTTACCAAGATATTCAAATTGGTCTGACTCAGGTTGCTATATCTTTTCAAACTGGTACCACTAAACAAATTCTGTGAAATTTTCCATTGACTTAATAATGGATCAAACTTTGTAAACTTGTAGCTCGAACTGAGCACCTTGTAGAAACTTTATACAGACCACGCTTGTGGAAAAGCATTTGAACCCTACGCTCTAGAGGAAGTGAAATATTTACCATCGGCTTTGAAAATAAATAGGAAAAAATATCTTGAAGAAAAAAAAAACAATAGATAATTGTGAGGGGGGGGGGGGGTGTTTATGTTAATCATTGTTAAAAATGACATCACTAGTGGCTCCCTAGCAACAAAAATGTTTTCCCTAGCAACCAAATTGTCTGAAGACTTATCTCCGCTTTGGTACATGATAAACACATGGGGATTTGTTTAGATAACTTATAGTGACAAATTGGAAAATTATATTATGTAACTGACCCCTCCATAGCAACCATTTCAGCATATCATTATCTCAAGGAAATTCATAGAGACCAGGGATTTAGTTGGCATGGGGACCTTTGTATGATGAAAAATTAAACCTCGGTAACCATTCCATTTTGCTATTAAAAATACTTTTAAAGGGCACTTTTAGAAGCCAACCTCAAAGTTTGTGCACAAACTTTAGCCATCTAGTTATACGTGTTTTTTCAAAGGCAGAATCTGATGTGAGATTACATATGTTGCCATAATATATGTATTCAGTCGCCTCCCAACCTACCTGTTAACTTTATTTACGGTATTAGGGGGAGCAAAGCAGGGAGAGTCTATCCTCACTGTTTACATTCACATGATCTTAAAGCCAGACAATACAGAGATCAAATGTTCTTCAGAGCTGCACAATCTATATAATTTGATAGATTGTGTTAAATCTAACATGGTTAGCCTTGAATAAATAGGTTTTTAGCCGTTAAAAATAAAGGTGCCGGAAGTGAGATTATCTCTCAGTTAATGCAGATAGTTACATTTTTATTTGTGTTGTTGACTTGCAGAGGGGATCCTACAACACAAATGCAATGAACACATTTGAACACAATGAAAATGGCATCGGCTCATGTAAACCGAATAACATCCGGAAACTACGGTGGTCCAAACACTTAAAGAAACAAATAAGCAGAGGCACAAACACATAAACAACATTGAAAATTGGGTCTATCCTATGACACCATGACAATGATATTTTACAGAAATTAGAGATATTTTACATTAGTGCTCCAAATTCTTCTGAATCAAAGTATATTGAAACTAAAACCGATTCTCACTTTTCAATGCTTATGTATGAACAGGAAAAAATCTGACACTTTCGATCAGAAAGACTTTAAATATTTGTAAGTGCAGAAGTAAGCTTAGAGGACCACATACAAGATACTCAGATTTATTCAAAAAACAGATAATTTAATGGCCCGAAGGCTTGAATAATAACTCAATGATCAGCTATGAGCTAGCAGAGCTGTGGAGAGCCTCCCAGTTCCTGACAACCACCGTCTCCAGAAAAGGGTAGACAGAGTTAACTTACATGTGGCAAAATGAACACAAGGATGAGGCACTTGCCATAAAAAAAAAAACATGATTACACACAGATATTAAAACATTACAAAAAACGTGGAAACTGTGACTGGACAAATTCAGCTTTGTGTTCAACCACACCTTTTTTTACATAAAACGATTGAACAATTCAATCATATTTAAAAAACGTTTTCCATTAAACTTAGACAAGAATATGCTTCTTCTCTTGGAAGTCTATGAGCCCGGTGAACTAGTCCAGTGCACTTCTATTGTTCTTTTGATTTGCCTTTGTGTTGTGCACTAATGGGCCACCATTCGTGCAAATTGCCAAAAAAAAAACAACTGCCAATAAGAACGCTTCTGCTAATCAAAAACACAAAAGATTTTTATTTGTGTCGATTTGCAGAACATTTTTCATTTGCAGTAGCGTTTTCTTTTGCGTTTGTCTTTTTGATTTGCAGTTGTTTTGTTCATTAATGGGGCACTTACTTTCTTTCCTCACACATGCAGGGGGGGGGTACTCTTATATATAAGGAAGTTTTGTGCTTTTTAAACTATGTCAATAAGAAGCAAAATTCTGGCTTGTTTCAAAAAGCAACAAAAGTGCACAATTATTAATACTTAAAAAAGATACCTTTTGAAAGTGACACTGTACGTCATTGGTAGATGATGAAACATGACTAATCATGAGTCTGATGACACAATGGAGTTTAAAAAGACATATTTAATAATGACCTACTAACAAAATAACAACAAAAAGAGTGTTGAACATGTAAGGTTAAAGTTTATACACCGCAGCACTCCATTAACATTAGGGTCTTCAGTAAAATGATAAATAGATTTATTTTGCCAATTATTTTTGTTTCAAAAACAAAAACTGCTGGTTGATTACACAGATTATTTAGCTTCTACACTTGACAAAAGAACATCTTTTAACCCTTGTGCAATCTTAAGGACCAGTGAGCACATGGTGTTACTTCCGTGAAAGGTCCAATGTCTGCATGTGACATGTATCTGTAACTCGGGTCACTTCACTGCTGATTCTAATAAATTAATTTACAAAAACACTTGAAAATTGCCCTGGAAATTCCCCTCTAACTTTAATGTTCTCTACAAAAAAGCCAGCACCTCATATGTATTTTTTTACGTATTTTAATTGCTTTACATATTGTCAGTTCTGTGAATCAGGTAAAGTTTTAATAAACTGATTGAGATTTTACTCTGAAATATAACATGAAATTCAACAAAATATATATAAAATATAATTGGTCAAATCTGAACTAATTCAGTATATCCAGCCACATAACAAGAGAAAGAGAGAGAGCAAGGGAGACTTGCCCGAGGAAGAGCCCCAGGTGTCAGAGAGGCGTCCAGGTGCAGGGACTCTGTTGTCATGTGATTAGCGTGAGCAGAAATTCCCACCTGCTGCTGCTGCTGCTTACTCACAGAGATTAATGTGGCAAACACAAATGAGCCATCAGAGACCAGTCTGCTGTCCTCTCTAATGGAGACTGATAAAAGACAGACTGCATCTTTCTGTCAGAGTCATCCAGCAGGTCTCTAATGGCTTAACTGACTCTATGCATCCTGGCACGCCCAAGTCTATTTAAACCACTGGTTTTGATCTCAGAATAATGACATTATGATTATTAAGTGTATTTCTAATTAAATATATAGATAGATAAATATTAACAAATATTACTTTTATTTATTTAAAAAAATACATGTTCTATTTTCCAGTTTAAACGAATTAAAACAAAACAAACTTTACTTTTAAATGTTCCAGACAGCCCAAAGTATGGCAGGTTCTTGACCATTTTTAACGGTTTTGTTTTTTCAATTGATTTCACAAAGATATTTGTATCAATGGGAGGAAGCAAATAGCACAAGGGAAGACACTGAGGGATATTTTTATTGTAGTAATGTTTGTATAATAGTAGACAAAACACTCTTAAGTCCAAAGCCTTTTTTTTTTTTTACAAATATTTTTTAATTACATTACTCACCAATTCCACAATTACCCTGAAATACTTTTTTTTTTTTTTTTGGAAAAATAAGATAAAAATAAAAATCAAAGGTGTTGAGATACAATAAAATTCAAACGCACAGACAAGGTCAAAAAAACAAGGAAACGTCTCTGAAACCTTATACACTGTTCCAAGCACTTTTTATGCCGTTGTGCTTTTTTGTGTCAGAACTTTGAAAAGTTCTGGCCTTTGTTTGAATAAACAGGGAGAAAACACCACGTCAAACAAGTAAACCTTACGGAAGAACGAAAAGACATGTCAAAATATATATTTCAGAGTAAGAACCAGAAGGCTTAGAGGAAGAGAAGGTTGTGAAGCTGTGATAAAATTTGAAGGACTTATGGCTAACTAGAAATAGTGTTTATTTGAGTTGTTAGAATAGTGTCTGCCGGTACTTTTGAATAGATGTGAATGGAGGAATTTTCAAAACACTCTGAGGTTTAGACCACCTGGAGTAAAAAAAATGAAAACAGCACCAACTTAAAGAGGACAAAAATCTCTACCACGTTGGTATAAAAATGTGTGTGTAAAGGTGAATTTTTTGTTGAGAAAAGATTGAAAGTATCAGCAATACCTACTCTACGTTAAAGTGGGTAATTTTTAGGGAAACTATGGGTTCAATAGGTCCAAAAAGACATAGCAAAAAAATCTGAACAGCTTTAAGGTCTGTGGAAAGTTTGGTGTTTCTAAGGCTAGGAGGAGTAGTGTTGACACTTTTGGTCAGAAGAAAAGAAGAAGAAGAAGAAATTTACGTACAATAATAACATGTTGTACAAAGAGAAAGAGAAAAAAAACATACACAGCATGGATGTATTAAATGGATGGATCTTGACATAAAGGTCAAGAGATTTAAATAAAAAAAAATCAATTTTTGGTGGGGGAGGGAGTCGTTTTTTTTTTCAGCATAATCAGAACATTATGTATTTTCTTTCTATTTCCTGGTTTTGTTACAGGTTTCAAACTTGCTTTTTTATGTTTTACTGTTAAGCCTGAATTACACATTGTTCAGGAACACCTTCATACCAGCTTGAAGCGTCCATTCTAGCTACAGACATGGTAATTTTTTGAAAGCGCAAATGTTATCCTTGTTCCAGTTCCAGTTTTCTTTAAATAACTTGCTGTTACATTATTATGTTAGCATGTAAAAGTCAAAATTTTGCTTCAAACTAAACATTTCAAATGCATCTCCTTCTAGAGGTTTAAGGTATACCCACCAAACTTTGCCAAAACATCCAAGCTGGACTGACTAATGTTGTTATATCTTTTCAGACTGGTAGCACTATTCTGGGAAATTGCTGAGAATGCTGGGAAAGTTACATTGACTTATAATGGTATCAAACTTTGAAAAACTGTAAATTAACCTGAGAACCTCAGTGAAACTTCAAATTCACCACACTTGAGATTATTAGTCTGTTCAGCAAAGTTTTCTGAAATGTGGATCTGGAAAGGGTTAAAGATTTACAACTGACTTATAATGGCCAGTGAAATAATTGGGAAAAGGCAACAAAAATATCTTTAAAAAAAATTAAGAATTGGGGATTTGTCACAAAACTCACAATTTTCATGCCATCGCTGACAGCTCTCAAGAAACTAAACTGTTTACCCTAGCAACCAACCAAAATTTCCTAAATATATCTCAGCTTTGAAACGGGAGGTTGGTTAATGTTATTCACAGAGACATTGGGAACATTATGTTATGTCACTGAGTCCCCCAATAGCAACCACTCTGTTTACCATAGCAACCAAATCAGCAGATCTATATCTCAGCTGCAAAAAATGCTAGGAACATAGGACTGGGTATATAGCACTCTGAGTAAAAAGGGAATTTTAATGGAATCATTGACCAGATTGTTTACCATACACCACATTCAAAAAAATCTATAGCTTAGCTCTTTGATAAAATACGGTGCAGTTTATGTCACTCCTAATCAAAAACGGCACATTTTTTTAAATAGTTTGAAAAAGGCACTTTTACAAGCCAACAATTTTTATTTAGGACTGAACATTATTTGAAGGAGCCCCGGGCTATCTTCACACTGGGTAAAATGATTACAAACAACCTTTACTAAGTACTACAAGACAAAAACAATGTAGGCATCCTTGAAATGACCCTGTCCTGGTCCTGCACTTTTTTAACTGTCAGTTAGCAAGCAATCATGTGCTTACCTAAACATTTGTGTGTGTTTGCCTTTAAATCAGCCGTCCTTCAAACCCACCTAATTAAACATCGAAAACCCATGCATGGTTGTTTAGCAACATTTAAATATCCTAAAACAACAGCATCTGCTGCCTCTCTCGACACATTTCCATGTCCGTGCAATTGCTTTTGTTTAGCTTTTCCCTGGATAAGACCGATTTACAAAAACACAAATGAGATTTTCATCTATTGGTTCATTCCCTGCAGCACTCTAGTCTGGTTTGACTTTTGGTCAGCAGTGCATTTGCTGGATTCTCTTGCATAACTTTGTAATGGATAACATATTGTCGCAGTTAGCGCATTGTAGAGAGTTTCCAAGCGTTAGCCTGCTCTAAAATGTCAGTTCCTAGTTAAATTCTGTCTGTGATGAGCCTTTGTGCACTCATCTCTGATTAGAACAGACACAAATTATTCATGTGTGATGTTTTTCCAGTACAATACCCGATGTCATCAACATGATTTTTGAAAGCTGTCTAGAAAGGTGTCTACATGGGCACATATATAATTTACATAAAAATACATCGTACTGCCAAAACAAATCCACGCAAAAAAAGAAAGAAAAATTAGATGCTCTGATTTCTTCATGGTCACATGTGTATAAACATCTATTACCTATGATATGCAGATAGTCCTCACTACTAAATATTCAACAGTCTGTGGTGTTCCAACAATGTTAAGTGTGGGTATGAAAGCTACTAGGAAAGGAGCGGCATGGCGGCACAGGTGGTAGTCTTCCCGTTAGAAGGTTGCCGGTTCAAGGCTCGCCAGTTTGCATGTTTCTCCCTGTGCTTGCGTGGGTTTCCTCCGATTTCCCCTACAATCCCAAAAACATACGGTTAGCCTAATTGAATAAATTAACTAATAAAATAATTTAACTTCCCTTAGTGTGAGTGTGTGTTGCCTTGCGATTAACTGTGGACCTCTGACCCTGAAAAGGAATAAGTGGGTAGGAAAATGAATGAATGAGCAACTTGGAAAGTAGCTTGGGCAGCGAATGGCCTATCATGGCCAGAAGTTGCCAGCTTCCTGTAATCAATACCAATGGACCTCCAAACTTAAAATGTCCTTTTGACGTAAGAACTTGTATTTAACTTAACTCCATTTTACTTCTGTTTTGTTACATTTCAGAAGTATTTCAGTGTTATGTTTAATTTGTGTTTTTTTTATGAGAATTTTTCTTTGAATTTTTTTGTTCCTGATATTCATAATTACGATTGAGAGAGCGGGAGAGGCATGGGCACACGGTTGTAACCATATCAGGGTAGTTTATTAGAAATACAGCATTAAAACCATCCGAAATGAGTTAAAAGAATAAAATAGTGAGCTCACAGTTAAGGTCTGTCGTTAAAAGAGTCCAGTTAAAAGTAGATCCCACAGGCAGCTCACAGGAGATAGCTGGTCCTGCGGCACTGCTCTCAGAGGCGAGGGTCAATGATGCACAGGGTGTGGAGGCCCGCGCCCCTGGAGTCCTGTTCTCCTGGAGGGCCAAGGCGTAGAGGCCATCTCCACAGGAATAATCCTCTGGGAACAACGTCACTCCCACACTCTCCCGTGAGCTGGTCCAGTGGCATTGCCCTCTAAGGTTTTCGCTAACCCGAGATGTAGATGCCCGCGCACCTGGAGTCCTGATCACCCGGGGCAGATGAGGCTGAGAGCCTGCCTTGTGGATGGCCGAGGCATAACGGCTCAGGTTCTGGGAGAGGTGGTCTTCCAGGAGGACCCAGTGACTCAGCAAGTCTGTTGGCATCATCTCAGTTGGCTTTGTGGGTAGCAGTGGTAGAGAATCTCCCTCGGGTGTAGCTCCCTGCTCCCAATCACCTCTTGAACTCTGTTGCGGTGCAGCTCCTTTATGCCCAAGCAACATTGTCCAATCCATAAATCACCAAGTGCAAGGCCAAGCATCAGATGCAGTGGTGTAAATTATTCTGCCACTAGAGTTTAGAGCAATGGAGACATGTTCACTAGAGGAGTAATGAATGACGCTTCTCCAATAGGGAGTTTTTGGTTGTGTCTAGGTTTGGTGGTTAACAAGAATGATACTTGTCTGACTGCAATGTACCTTATGTAAAACCTGGTGGGATTGTGGTTTTGGTGGCCTTGACTTGGTCTCTTAGTTCAAGTAAAGAAAAAAACTAAAATTTTAAAGCTTCAGAACTTTTTGTGTATTGCCTTTGTTCAAACAAAGGCACGGAAGGGTAATTTTGTGAAGAAATAAGTCCTGGCTTAAAATCTTGCTTAGAACAGTTGAAGCTGTTAGACATGTAAAGGCTGGGTAAACATCATATTTAAACCAATATATTAGGATTGGGGTTAAGTTTATTTGGGGCTTAAGGTAGATAAGTGAATATTTTTGGAAACAGAGTGTAGGATATTTCTAATTTAAAAACAATGAATGGCTCACTGCTTGTAAGAGGTCCGTTTTAAAGGTTTTTTTAGGCAAAATGGATTGTTTGCCAAATTGGATTTTTTTGATTGTTATGGTGGAATGAGTGACATTATGTAACATTCCCTATGCCAACATGAGAGAAATTAAGCAATCTCTAATGTATCTAATGATTGTCGTTAGCTGAGATAGCTATATGCGACATTAGTTGCTATGGCAGGGTCACTGAAATAATAAAAAAAATCCCTTTGTCTATAAAAGTTCAGACCTCTATGTCTTTATCATTTTCAAAAAAACTGAGATAGAAATGAGAATGATTGGTTGCTAGTGTAAAAAGTTTGTTTGCTAATGTTTCTGTGATTAACATAAACAACCCCCCATTGAAGATTGCCTTTTCTTATTTATTTTCAATGGTCATTATAAGTAAAATGTAAATATTTAACTCCTTTTAGAGCTACATGTACATGTATGTCCAGAGATTAATAACATGCAGGGATTAGCGGGTAAGGCATAAGGTGTTCTGTTGGTTACTTTTTTTTTTTTTTAATTTAGCCGAACTATTTGTTTGAATAACATTACAAAACATGGTTTAAATGTGTGTTAGCAAACTGATTGTATTTGGCACTTGATTATATTTCAATGAATATACTTGTTACTGGATTATTTAAGTTTATATACAATACAGCCATTTTTATTTTATTTTTGATTATCAGATGCATGTGTGTAGTTTTTCTTTTTAAAAAGTTAAGATTGATATATTTATTGTACAATTGGATTAGCATGATGAGGAAACATAATCCAGATTGAGCATTCTCACGCAAATGCTTTGCCACACAAACACCTGGTTGTGGATCCTTCATTTCTCCTCCAGGCTGTACACTTATGCGCATAACCGAGAACCCTCCTAAATAATCACAATTGATTGGAGTGTCACCTGTCGTGGTGCAAAGAAAGGCCTGTGACAAAGACAAGGGTGTATAGGGCATGGGGTGCATTATAGAAAATGTGCAATGTGAAAAGGCGAGTTCTGGGAAAGAGCCTTCAGGAGAAAGGTGGAGATGCACTGTGGAACAAAGAAAAGGTGAAGTGGAGTGTCGGTGTCATCCTCCTCAGAGCTATCAGTGTCAGGGAAGCTCCAGGTACCAGGTTAGACCTCAGGGCTGTGACCTTTCAACACAGTCTGACTTATATGAAGAACCAATAAGCCCTAGATTATGGTGCTGGTCCTGATGACCAATACGGTTTTATTATTTTTAACTCATCAATTGTAACGTGTGCATGTTGAATAAAAGTTTAGCCTACTTTCTAACAATCTCTTTGCAAACAAAAACACAATTTGCAAGCAGAAATCCATTTCCAAATATAAGCAGGGCTCTAGAGTGCGACCAATTTGATTGCACATGCGACCTAATTTCTCAATGGTGCGACTAAAAAAAATAATCAAAGGTTGCACCGGTGCGACCCGTCGTTCGAGGGGAAAAAAACGAAACTCCGTGAGTCTCCCTGTTGTTCAACAACAGACACACATTAGGCCCATATCGTGCTCTAAACCAATCAGAGATAGTGAAGGTGGTCTAAACCAATCAGAGATAGTGAAATGCGTATCCCTCCCCACCCCCTCTGATTGGCCGTGGTCCAGATATTCGTGTATGCGTGTGAACGTACGTTTGAAAATGCATGTGATGCAGTCAGAGAGGTGAGTCCATCAGGTAAACAGTGGATGTAGCCGCGCATTACGAAAGAAGATGAAAAGAACGATTGACAGATTTTTCATTAAGGAAGATAAGTTAGGGGCTGATCATGAAAATCACAAAAAAATGCTCCTACACGGAGCCATCAACCTCCCAAGTTTTAGCAAGCCTTTAGCAAGACGGCATTAGATAATTAGCCATATACGATCGAGTCCGAGCCCACTAAAATTAAAAGGGGTAAAGTGTATTTCGAAAAGAGTGGCATGACCAGTTTCCCTTACTAAGATACAGTAAAGCCGATAATATAATGCACTGTATTTACTGTAAAGAGTTTGGGAAGACCATGGCCGGAAGTAGTGCATTTGTGACTGGCTTTAATACATTTAGAATTGAAACAAACTTTAGAATTTTTATATAAAACAAATAACATGCCGCGAAAAATGCACTGCTCAAGTGTCCCCTCTCCCCGCTGCCTTTCAGCGGCAGGCAGCTGCAAACAGATCATCAGACGAGGCCGAGATGAGAATTAAGTTTTACGTTGCCTACAATATTGCAAAAGAAGAACTTCCCTTCATTAAATTCAAGTCCGAAATAATTCTTATGAAGAAAAATGGCTTGAACGTTAACCCGACGTACAGCAATGATGTCGTGTGCGCCCATTTTATAGGAGTCATCGCAGATACATTGAAAAAAAAAAGACGTCTGTGCAAATTGTGAACAGTGCGTACATGGAATTCCTGATCGACGGAGACACATATATCGCCACAAAGGAATTCGTCATTGTGTACAGTCGTATCTTGCGGAGAGGAAGACCGGTGAATATACTTATTGAACACATTGAGGTCGAGCATGCTCATGCCCAAGGTAAGCCATGTCATGTTATGGAGCCTATGTCAATAATATGCCTACCGTCTTAGGAATTAATGCTGCTTTAAAGAAAGCATTTGCTGCTCTTAGGGACCAAAATCAGTTTAAACTTTAAATTTCAGCTCAGTAAAGCACTTTAAACACTTTTTCAGTAAGTTTTAGTTACCTTTCTTGTAGAATTGTGCTTCAAATAAAGAACTTTATTTTGACCAGGTTGTTAGTTAATAATTTACAAGTCAATATTGTCTATATGGATCAGAAATCATACAGTGATTTAAAAAAAATAAATGAATAGATAACTAAAAAAAGTGAACTTGTGAAAATGCAGTGTCAAATGTGATGCGGTTAAAAAATTGGGTGCACCTAACTTTTGTGCTGGTGCACCTAAGAAAAAAATGTAGGCACACCAGTGCAACCAGTGCAAAAAGTTAGTCTAGAGCCCTGATAAGTCAGTTGGAGCGTAAACATCCAGCACAATCTGCAAAGGACTATTCTTCAAGCAGAAACCTAAAACCCCTTCTAAAACCAGGTGTTTATCCTCAAATGCATGGCATCAGGTGGATTTTGGATATTTTTTCAGAATAATTTTATATTGATCTTGTTTATTATTATTAATAGCCAGGAGGTTTTAGTTACTAAAAACAAACAAACAAAAAAACTCAAGTAAACATAAGCAAACAGCAAGTACACGGTTATGTTAAACTGCATGTTTCCCCTTTTTTTTAATTCGGTTTATTCTCCTGACTCCTCCCTCGATTGGCCTGACTGCCACACCTGGCTTAGAATGACTGAAGCAGGTGTAACTCCTTCCTCCAATTAGAGTGTGCGGTGCACCCTTAATATCAAGCAGTTGCAGACAGAATCAGAGAGAAATGAGTAATGCTCCGAATTGTGCAAAACTCAACAATCTGTGGATACAGCCGCTGAGAGCTTGATTACTTGTATTTGTTTATATCATGTTGCTTTGTTTGGGGTTTTTAGTCATATCTGAATATGGTTGTCTTTCTTGTTTAAGGTTCTTTACCTGTATTATGCTACCATTGCTCTACCACTTATCAACAGTGGATATCTTTTGACCAACAAAATATGTTGAGTGTTGAGGTATTTGGACAATTCAAAATGGCTAAATGCTGCGATGGACTGGCACAATGTCCAGGATGTACTCCCGCCTCTCGCCCATTGTGCGCTGGAGATAGGCAACCGGCAGACCCCCGTGACCCCAAAATGAATGAATGAAAGAAGAAATTGAAGTGTGTTTTATGAGTGAAGACCAGCTTTAAAGCTTCATCTTGAGGCCCCTTTCAAGTGTGGATTGCACGAAAAAAATTTTTTTTGGACTGGATTATAATTTTGATATAAACAGGAAGTTGCTAATTTGGTTCAATCATGCCATGTGTATTAAGAGTCCATGTCTGAACAAATCTATATAGCAGCCTACAGCGTCAGTTATAGCACCACCTATCAAAAACATGGAAAAACCAAATCTCTGCTATTTAATGAGGCTATATCAAACCGCGTTTGAAGTGAATGTTAGAAATTTGGAACTCTTATGTAAGGGACCAAGATCTACAAATCCTTTCAAAAACTGACAAGAAGTGATTTATTTTTAATTTCAATTAATTCCAGTTTACTAAACTCTTCCAAGAGATTTCATGTAATCACCATTATGGCAGTTTCATCTAAAGGCCTCTGCAATGTTAAATTGTGCATATTTTTTGATATTGTTGAACAGTTTGATATGGAATTCAATAATTCGCCATGAAATTGGTCACACACTGGCCGATTGGGCCGATACGTGTTAAGATTGATGTGAGAACATATTTATTTAGCAAACTCTGGTACTAGAAGTAGCGCCACATATAAGATTTAATTTTCTGCTGTTATTAAATTTGTAAGATATTAATTATGTAAGAAACCACAAGCTACAAAAAGGTAGTGCAACAAATTGTCCAAGGAGTGATCACCCTTTGATGGCTGCTTGCAGCTTCAATTTTACTTAAATTTTTTTATCATGGGTTAAGAATTTTTTAAGTTAATAAAAAAAAGTATATATCAGACAAGAAAATACATGTTTTGAGTTGTTTAATGTTTATGTGAAAAACATTGTCCTATGTATGGCTATTTTTGTTGTATCTGTTTTTAATAAATAAAGATGTGACGTTGGTATAAAGAATTTATTTTTTTCTCATAATAAGAACCTCTAGGGGGCTGCTCTTTTTTACTTAGTAATTTAGAGCTCATTTTATATGCTTTTTCCTGTTTCTCATTTAAAATGTGAATAAAGCATAATTGTCTACAAGAAAATACCGTATTTTTTTGCCGTATAAGACGCACTTTTTCTTCCCCAAAACTGAGGGGGAAAAGTTGGTGTGTCTTATACGGCAAATGCAGAGCGCCGCGGAGCAGAGGGCGGTGACGGCCGTAAGAGAGGCGTAAGAGAGGCCGCGGCTTCGGCCTAGCTCCTGTTATGGTAAAAAAATATACCTTCTCAATTGATAATAAACACTGGAGACCGTTTGAGAGCAAATGCAGCTATTTATTGTAAAGATTTAGCAGTCTCAACGCATTTCCTACAACGCATTTCCTCTCAGGGCGGGACTGAAGTATGACGTGTGCTCTTAAAATTTTCTCAAATTACATTTCTCTAAATAAGTATTATATAGGAAAATTCCCATCACACTCAGGAGCCGTCGGAGCGCGCTGACGTCATCGCCCATCTCTGCTCGTCGATCCTACCATAGCGCGGATCGTAAATAAAATGTTTTACCACAGTATTTGGTTCAGAATCTTTTTTTTCTAGATCTTCCGCATTTAAAATTGGTGCGTCTTATATGCTGTTGCGTCTTATATGCCGAAAAATACGGTAATAAATTAAACAAAAAGACAAGGTAAATAAGTTGCAGAAGTGACTAGAAGCACCATCAATCCACGACGCAAATACAGCGGCTAGACAATATATTGCACTGGAAAGAGCACCATTTCAGCAGGAATTTTTTATTTTTACAACCACAGACTTTTTATTTACAACTGTTAATGGGTATAATTAAGGGCATGGTCACTTGAGTCACCCTCCTAGATTAACTGTAAATGTGTGATTATGCTTCCTCATTAAGCCTTCGCACTTCCTACACCTGTGTAGTAGAGCTAAAAACCCCTCCAATAAATTGTACCTTTATGCTCGTAGATGAGGACCATAGGCTTTGTGTTTGGTCGATGTTTTTGGTGTTGCTTTACAGAAGTAGCATCATATCCATTTGTCTCCTTAAGAAAAATGAAAGAAAATGAAACACAACAAATGTTCTCTCTCCTTCTCCCATTGAAGTTTAAGATTTGAGTGACAGTTATTTTTTTTTCACATCAATGTACTAAAGCTTCAATCCCCATTGTAGTTTACGGCAACAAAACCAAATGTGAGCGAAGAAGACACAAAGCAATAGAAACTACACCGCCGAAGTGCTATCACAAGCCGGCTACAAATGTAGGTTGAAGAGCTCTACAACAATCTGAATTGCCATATCGGATCCATTTTTTCGGAGAGCGATCAATAAAATTCTTTTGATGATGTGATTAGGACGTTATTTCATAACGACTTCGTACAGGAAACAGGAAAAAAAACAATGCACCACAAATCCTCTCTTTTCTCAACATCTTTTGTCCAATGGCTCCTGGTGATCGATCACAAACAGTATAAACCCCTTGACATCCATGATTTTTTTCTGTGTTCTTGATTTCTTCTCTATCGTCCACTAGGGCTGCAACAAACGATTATTTTGGTAAAGGATTAATCTATCAATTATTAGACAGATTAATCGATTAGTCATCGATTATTTCAATGATTAATCAGTAGCCTTTGAACGATTATTCTGCTTTTTCAACTAGTTAAAATAATGAGTTACAAATATTCTAACTAATAAATAAAATAAGAAAATCACTTCAGCTTTTGAAATAGTTGTTTTAATAAACTTTGGGCTAACTAAACATGTCATTCTCTTTAAGTTTTCTGATTCTGTTACACTCAAATTACACACAAATGCTCTCTAAGCATTGTTTACATGTTTTGTTCTAATTCAATAGAAAAAAATAAATAATCAGCTGCATTACAGACAAAAAGAAAGTTGAATGTGAACATAATCTTGACAGCAGCATTAATAATTGTTGGTTTACCACTCGTTTTAGTTCATCAACAGTTAATCCCAGGGAAACTAGATATTTAGAGGGTGATAATCTAATAATTCTTAGAAAATCTGGCAACATTTCAAAATGTAAGAAACAAATAAAGATAATTATAGCATAAGATAATGAATGGTGTGTGAAAGAAATGCTTTGGTGTGTTGTCTTCATTTTATTTGTATTTTTGACTCTTAAAGCTATTAAAATGAACATTCCCCCTTGTGGGAGTTCAAGTTTTTTTTTTCCCATAATGTGAATGGATCTATATAGCTTTTTATTTTATACCAACGATTTTTTACTTTGTTTATTCCTTCTTTTTATGTTAAATGTTAATTATTCTAATATTCTATTTTATTAATTCTATTCAAATAAAATATAAACATCTAAAGTTTGTATAATGCTGTACATTCATAATTTTTTTAGAATATTCACTCTTGTAAGCAACTTGCTTTAGGCGATTGCATTCTTTTAAACTTTTTAAACAATATTTATAGTTGAACAATGTGTTACAAGTAAATTTGACATCTACGCGGCATATAAGCAAAATAAAAATCAAAACATCTTCACGAGTAAACATTTTATTTGAGCTCTCATTGGTTTAGTCTGTGCAATCACGTGATTGAATGCGTGTTCACTTAGAGGGATGCTTCCTCTTTAAGTTCTCCAACATGCATATTGGGCTCCCGTGAAAGGCAAGTTCCGCCTTGCATGTATTGCACACGACAGCATTTTTGGTTAAGTTTAGTAAAACTTTCCCAAACCTTACTCGTTCGGATTCGTTTGCACTCCATCATAATTCACGCTGAGTTTTCTTCTACTGCAGTAGCATTCGTGAGGGCTGCATCAGACTTTAGCACTACAGCGCCGTAGCGCTCAAATTGCGACATGTGACCCTTACATTACGTCACATGACATCAAATGATTACTCGACAACACAAATATTTGTTGACAATTTTTTATTGTCAACAATGTCGACTAATTGTTTCAGCCCTATCGTCCACTTCTTCTTCTCTGTTTCCCTGTGTAGTGCGGAGTGAGCCTAATTGCATAAATATTTCCTTGTCCCAGTTGAAGAGCACCCTGCTGTGAAGCCATCTGAAGACTCTATCTCAATTTGGATCGGTGGGAAGAGGACTTAAACACGGAGGAACACAAAATCCTTGATGGAAAAACCCAGCTTACATTTCATCTTCTCAGCTGCACACATTTTGCTCCATACACCTATGGGTCTCACTGATCTCAACACAGATTTTGCCTCGGAACTAAATAATCGAAATATGTTTCATTCACATACTGTAATAATCAGATTTCCTTTGATGACACTGTAAAGCTCGACGCCTATGCTTTTTATAAATACAAAAGTACTCTCAAGGTACTTTCAAATAATCATGTTGTTTTGCAATCTAGAAGTTTGAATCCTCCCTGGACAGATACACCCCATCCCACCCCCACCATCTTCCAGACCCCTCCAGCTTGACTCCACCAGTTTGACAGCACTGATGCCTAAAAAACAAACCATGAGAAATTGATTCATGTAATGGCAATTAGAGAAGGCCTAATTGAGAAGGGCATTACTCTAGGACTTCAGGGGTGATTAGATCTATGAGGGGTGAAGAAAGCGTGGGATATGTTTTCCATATGGCGAGAGAGTCTGCCATCTGCAATGATTCACAACTTGAAGAATGTATGCATACTGAACACAGCCATCTTCCCTCTTGTCATTCTGTATTTTACAGCTCTACTACAAACTCTCATCCTGTAACCAACCACTACTGGAAGGAGATATGGTGATTTAGATGTGGATACATATGGAAGAAAATACGAATGAATACAGAAGTTTTCTTATTTCTTTATTTGAAATATTCAAACAAACTTTCTTATACAGAGTATTGGGTTTGAACATAACTCAAGAGTTATTTTTCTTTTTCCATCAGATTCAATACATAGACTGTAAAAAAAATATGGACAACAGACATTGCCTACTGCCATTGGGCTTGTATGAGCCAACAGTAAGCGTGATATGAGCACCGCCATGACAGTCAGAGCAAGAGTAGTCATGTGCGCACACACTACTTGGTTCTGCATTTCACACTGCTATATTGGATCTGTTTTTTTGCGAGAGAAAGCGGCTCTTTTGATGACGTGAGTAGGACGTTAAAGAGTTGCTCGTTGGGCTAATCCCGATTTCATGCAAGAACCAGTAATGAAATAGCTGCCACAAATTTCCTCTTTCAGTTTTAACACTAACTGAAGTGCTAAATCAACTCGCATAGTGTTTCATTTAACACCACGGAAAGTTTACTTTAATCTCAATCTAAATTTTGCAAATTAAAAAGTTTTACTCCAAGTCTGATTTTGGTCCTCTACTCTTTCTTGTATAAATTCTTCCAGTATTTCAGAAATTTGGCTTCATTTCTATTGCCATGCAGATGACACTCAGCTATTTATTTCTATATCTTCACTTGTTGAGTGCATTGCTTGTTGAAAGCTTGGGTTTTCTGCCAACTTAATAGTTCCGAAACTGAAATCATACTCATCAGTTCCAAAACCAAACTTTCCAACTCAAACAATTCTGGAGTCACAATGAACTCCGTTTGCATTCTCATTTCCCAATAGCTCAAAGCTTAGGTGTCATTATTGACTCAACAGTCATTAGATGCTCATATTAACTCATATTGCAGTCATGGAGGGTCTCAAGCTGTAACAAGAGAGACAAATGCATCTCTACTGTCTGGTTTGTTGCCAAGCAACAAATTTAAGCCTCATTTTCATTTTTTGTGCCCTAAAGCCCCTACACAACAATCTGAATTGAGAATTGCACAAATCTTTGGATGGCTTCTCACCAGGGTGCTCTTTGCTTTTGGGGTGCTCAAAATTTTTCACTCGCAGGAAGTATTGGTGCAATAATGCTCCCTGCCTCAAGATGTCAATTACGGTACAACAGATGCACTCAGCGCCACATGAGGAAATAGGAAAGAAAAAGTCGCAGATAAAAAGTGGCTGATCAAAGGGAGCTGTTTGACAAAAACATTGAGAAAAGAGAGGATTTGTGGTGCGCTATTTCTTTCCTGTTTCTTGTGCGAAGTCGCTGAAAATGTAGGATGAGAACCACCGAGCAACTTTTTTTACATCCTACGAATGTCATCAAAAAAGGCAGTCTAAGACAAAAACTGTTTAAATACACAAGGTATCTGGGTAAACGAAGGTAATGAGATTGTAATGAGACTCAAAAGGTGGTTGATGTGACATGACAGAATAGGAAGGTGACACTACTCCCCCCTCGTATTAGATTTTACCTTGGAGAGGGGGTTCTGGGCAGGAAATGGGGTACCAGGGGTGAGCTCGCTTATTTATTTATTTTTCCCATGGACCAGTTTGCACTAATTACATCAGGACAGGAGGGTGTGAAAAAGAAAGGGGAGAGTGAATGAGAAATGCTATCTGCAATGGCTCCCAGTGGAAGAAAAATGTCACAAAGTAAGGAAATAATTTCTTTAAATAAAAAGGTGAGGGCTACAAGAAGATCAGCAAAGTTTTACATATCAGTCAAAAAACTGTAGCTAAAGTGATCCAAAAAATTATGAAAGATGGAAGTGCAATCATCTAACAGACACGTCCAGGCCGTCCGCAGAAGAAAATTGGTTCAATGCAGTTAGCTAACCAGTGAAACTGGAGTGACATTTCCATGACACCCTATGGCCCTGTGATGGAACAGGACCGCTCATCACTATTTTTAAGAAAAATATTTGTCATTTCGTATAATAAGGACATAGAGACTTGAGCATTCCTTTTCTGATGCTATTTGAGCTGGACATTTGTTAATGATTTTTTTTAGGGTTCCGGGGGTGAGCTCACAGTGTGGAGAGCTCGAAAAAGTTTTTGTCAATGCTCTGTCAATGCTCTGGAGGACCCCATCAAAGCTGACAACTCCGCTGTGGAGCAGTACATCCAGCAAGCCTCTGCGACTTGGAGGACCAGACAGGGTGAAGGACAAGCAAGCAGCGGGGGACTCAGTCTTACTGGCACAGAACCCCTGATGGATCGTAGCGGGGAAGGTACAACGAAGAGAACGGGAAAGTTCGCCTAGCCAAGGCAACAAGTTAGGGGATCGAAGGAGTTCTGCAGAGTGGTAGACCGGGAGGAGGGAGGAAATAGCAAGGCTTCAGGCCATCGCAGCCAGCCCACAGGGTCATTGGGTTGAGGAGGAGCAGGAAGATTGCCTGCGGTGAGCGCAGCTCTTCAAACACAGGATAGGTATGCGGGATTTCTCGGATCTGCTGAACTGATCCAGCCAGGGGATTGGAAATGAACGCCAGACAAAGCGCCACCACTGGAGGAGCCGGAGCACAGGGGAGGCAGACTGACACATGGCAAAGACAAAAAGGGACCTGGGTAGACGAGGGACGCAGCAAGTGTACATAATCAACGTAATGAGTCACACATGGGGGTGTACGTGACATGACAGACCAGGAACGTGACTTGTGTTTATTTTTTTTTTGTTTTGTACCCTCATAATGTTCACTTTTTATTACATGTCTAAGGCGACTTTGAGCGTCATGAAAAGCGCTTTCACATAAAATGAATTATAATTATTATTATTAGTAGTAATTTATCTAGTCTTTGAATTCACATAAAGAGGTCTCCAGAATCTCGCTCTGATGCATTTGATTGACAGCTGACCTGACCTATAATCAGAGCAGGAAGGTCTTGTTGAAAGCAGTGGAAACTATAATTAGGCACAGCACGCCACAGCAGGTATGAAGAAGCAAGGCATTATGGGGCATCTTGTGACTGTCAGTCACTGCGAGTCATTTTTCTGTGTGTCTGTGCCTACTCCCACAAAAATATATCCACACGCAGTCTCGATCGCTCATGCTGCTAAAAATGAATCTCAAGTTGAGTCTATTTCTGTAAAAGAACAGGTGTTGTGCTTGGCAAACATGCTTTCTCCTGCTTTCCTTCCCTCATGTGGTAGTTAATGAATGTTGCAGCAGCATAGTTTTCCAAGAAAAGGAACGAGACGCTGTGGCTCAGAATGGAGCGCTGCTTGATTACCATTATGTTTGCAGAGTATGTCTGGGTTAAATGAGAACAACGTGTTTTCCAACTACATTCAAGACATTTGTCTTTGCTTTTGGTTGCTGGTTACTTCATCTGATCTGGCAAGGATGCAGAGAGCTGGGTAATTGCAACTAAGGTTTTGTTTATGGACACTCTGCGTGAAGCTGAATGAAAGCAACGCTGTCCGTCAGGGTTGATTGCTATTGTTTAGAATGCTTCTATACTACAGAATTATCCACTGATTCTGTTCAACTTATTTCATTTTGAAAGTTCTAAGTTGGTAAACATTTCAGATATGGTTTATAAGTGTGTCAGCGCTCAAAACAAATACAAACGCATTAAAGAATTTGTTTATTTTGCATATGCATGTGAACCAGGCACCTGTGAGTTTTCTGTTTTCTGTGAAAGAACATTTACATGGCCGTCTATCACTATGCAAATCATTCTCAACTCATCCAGGCTTGTAGGGAAAAAAACCCAGTATTCTTTGTTTGTTCCTTCATTTGTTTATGTTCTTAACGAAGGCCATAGAAGACTGTTGACGACACTAGCGATGTTACAAATGCTTGTACCATTAAAGCTCTTTTACCTACTTGTTTGACTAGTACATTATTAACCACAAACAAAGTACTTTCCTTTTCCGTCTTAGGAGCAGAAGTTCCTCACTTAAAATATGATTAAATTGACAGGTAATTTCCCCCTAATTCCATGAGCTTAGAGGATGTATATGAATGAATTTGAGAGGCATTTATCCATCAAATCTCCAAAGCCAGGCTGTGGAAGAGAATAATTACTAGTGAAAGAGAGGAAGAGCCACACCATGCCATTCCTTTAATTACCAGCTCATAATCACAGCCGGCCCTGGCCATCTGAGCAACTTTGGACAGCTGCTGGAGCCAAAGGGGAAAACACACACGCTCACTTCCTGCTAACATTCCCATAACCCTCTCTGGCCAACATTCCACGACAGACATCCATGATCGGTGAGGACATCACCAAAATAAAATTCTAACTGAGGAAAGTGCTTCATTATATTATATATAGTGCTCAGCATAAATAAACTTTTTGTTTCCTTTCGGAAATGACAATTTCCCACAAAAGTGGGCCATTGATTGAAAATTGTTGATATACGGGTATTAAAAGGTGACGTTCGCAAAAATTAATGCAAGCCTTTGTTGCAAAAATAAGGACACCCCAATTATGCCACACTTTTTTTTTTACCTTGTCCTGTCCTGCTTAGGAGCCAGGAGATCTTGCTATCTCGCTAATCTTTGTTCGCTCCCCTGGAGATAACACCTGATGTGGTGTTCCCTCCTCTGGATGGAAGCAGTGAATTTATGTAGTTATTTATTATTTATTTTTCCCATGGACTTCCATTAATTACATTAGGACAGGAGGATGTGAAAAAAAGGGGGAAGTGAATGAGAGATGTAGATGAGGGGGAAAGATTCATGAGAGTGAAGAAAACAATCCAGCAGACAGGTGACTATAAAAGCACACTACGAAAAAAAAACACCATTTCAAGTTATCTGCAAAGGCTTCCAGTTGTCATAGTGTAAGGAAATATTTTTTTTAACATAAAGGTTAGGGCTACAAGAAGATCAGCAAAGATTTACATATCAGTCAAAAAACTAAAGTGATCCATAAATGTATGACAGACGGAAGTGTGACCATCTTACAGACACATCCAGGCCGTCCGCAGAAGAAAATTTGTTCAATGCTGTTAGCTAACCAGTAAAACTGGAGTGACATTTCCATGACACCCTACGGCCCTGTGATGGAACAGGACTGCTCATCACTATTTTTTACAAAAATAATAGTTATTTCGTATAATATTGACATTAGAGACTTGAGCATACAACGTTTATTGCTGCTATGTGAACTGGACATTTGTGTATGATTTTATGATCTTATGAAAGCACATGCAGTTCAGGATGAGAGCTAGTCATTGAGATTGTGATTAATTGTTTTATATCCATGTGATGCCTTTAAAAGAAGCTCTTTTGCCATGCATCCAGCAGGGAGAGTGCCAGGAAGGTGTAAGGCTGTGACTGGACAGTTGCATCTTAGGCGGATATGAACTGAGCACTTTGAGTCTGAGTAAGCTGCTGAGTAAGAGACACTCTCTTTGCGACTGTTTTTTGCTGAGCTTTGTTTAATTTTCTATTTAGTAGTTTCAGTGTTTTTTTATATATATATATATATATATATATATATATATATATATATATATATATATATATATATATATATATATATATATTTGTTATTTATTTGGATTTTGCTTTTCTTTGTGTCTCGCACCGGTGGCACAATAAAAGTTGCTTGGTCTAGTTACTTCTGTCTCAACCTCATTCCACTCCTTACCCACAGTACACCCGACCACCAGCACACACTGCAGAGGAATGGCATGCATGGGTATTGTCCATGAAGGAAGCCTCTTCTGAAGCCTATGACAAAGATCACTGTTTTTGGAACTAATGGATTTAAAACAGTATGGCGTCATAAATTGAGGATTTCAAAGAAAAATGAACCCGATAGTGAAACATGGTGACGGCAGTGTACTTATGTGGGGCTGCATGAGTGGTGCAGGTATTGGGGAGCTGCATTTCATTGATGGCATGCAACTTAACGATGTTCTGCTATATACCAAAGGCTGCCTTCACTCCGTGCACACCCATAACACACTTCTATAGATAAGAAAATACAAGCGTCTCTGATCTGAACCCAATCAAACACCTGTTGGGAATTGTGAAGCGACAAGTTGAGCATCACTTTCCATCCAGCATCAGACTCTAAAAGAAGATCTTCTTAAAGAACGGAAAAAGATAGATGTCGCCGACTTGTTCATTCCATGCCTAAAAGACTTGGTACTGTTCTTAAAAATCACTGTGCTCAAACATAAATCTAGATGTAGTAGTTTTTGTTTTGTTATTTTCATTTTGTCTTCATTCAACCAACTGAAGTTAAACCTTTATTTCCTGTTATGGAGATATATATATAGGGTTGAGCAACATAATTCAACCCAATATTAGTATTGAGGAGGTCTGGTGTTTATGTAACTCTTCTGTGCATGAAATGGCCCAACGCCCTTTTACTGCATTTGAATAAGTCACCACAGCCAGAGCCAGGGAAATTTCTCTGAGGCACTTGTGCATCCAGCAGCGCAGAGCTAGCGGGCAGCCTGGAATCCATGCATGCAGCCCTAAACAAAGCACTCTCTTAGCTCCTCTCTCTCCAGCCCAGCGATTCCTGCAACGCTCCACAGATGTTATTGACCTCTGGGTTAACTCATGTCAGGTAAGCCAGGGAGATAATGGACAAAGAGCATTTTCTTTTACAGGTGGAATGACACGGCATATCCGCGCCGGGCCGCTCCTCCTGCATTGACAGATTTTCTAATTCACTGCAGATTCTCATAAAACTGGGTGGCCAACCACAGCCCAGGCCAACAGAGGGGCTATTCATACTGGGTGGGATGGAGGCCTGGCCAAATTATCCTGGATTAATTTAAGGGAGCAAAAGGCTCTTCGCATTCAAATAAAATGAAGATCAATAAATTAAATGTTAGAGGTCAGGATGTCAAGTTCTCTGGCGATGAGCGACAGCCATGTGGAAAGTTTCTCAGAAAGGGAAGAAAAGCACCGGTGAAGGGGTTTATTCCACAAAAGCTCCTTTCCCTTCTCTTTATATGCATGAGTTGCTTTCTTATAAACACAACCACATCAGCAAAGAATGCTTATTACTTTCCTCGTTTACTGGATTGGTTGCTTCGGAGCTCTTGTAATCACTTCCCAACTATGTTTGTGTCCAATTCAGAATATATTCTTGAGTCCCTCAATTGGTCTTGTCACAGTTTCCACCAATCTTAACCATCATATAAACATTCAAACGCATACATTTTCCTACGTGCCACTTTGTTATAATTATAAATGCAGGACGAAGCTTGGAAATGACTCATGGTTAGAAATTCAGGTGACAGTTCCATCTCAATTATTTACGAACTTTAGACATGAGTTCTGGTTCAGGAAAGCTCCTCATTTAGGTTTCACCCAGTGACGCCATCCAAGTCTAAAACCTGAACCACTTCATGTGTCATTATGTGATCAATTATCCATTAGAAGGCTTCTGAGGAGGCCTACGTGCCATTAATAGCATTAATTCCTAAGCAGCAGCCGGAGATGACATATGGCATGATGGAAAGACCCTGAAAATGGCTGTCTGTCACGTGCCATGACACTTATGTTGATCCCTGAGATTTAAAAACATTCCTGAACACATGAAGATGCACACAGTATGCATTGTGGAGCCCTAAGCAGTATCATATTGCGAAGAGAATTTGAACAGCAATACAAAGAAATTGGTGAGAATACACCACTGGAAATTATAATTTGCAAAATAAAATTGATGGTAGGTTAATTTTAATAGGGGTTATAGTTATGAACTGTATTCAAACTTTTCAACATGACGGAGAACTTGGTGGCATAAGATTTGTTAGTCTCAGAGATGAGAAGTTTCTTGTATTTGGCTCCAGGTTTACTCACGATTTTTCCCAGACCTCGTTAATGTGATAAAGCTGTCATTAAGTTTCATTGACCGACCACTGCATCTAAGATCCTCAACAATGTCTGTTTCTTTGTGCTTCTTCAAAAGAGCTTGAACAGCACAATTTGAAACACAATTGGAATTTTTGACTGAGAGACCTTGGTGCCGTATAACTACCTTGTGTCTTGTTGCTGTGCTGTTTCAATGACAAGTTCCTCACCTGGACTGGATTTAAACCATAGACTATCGAAAAATATTGACCATATGAAGGAATTTGCGAGCTAGAGAGGAGGCTGCCATTGACAAGAGTATATATGCAAAGTCCTGTTTAAGATAAAACCGTCATGGTTTCAGAGCTCCGCCTTGAGTCTGGCTCACACACTCCCCCCTCACACGCAGTCTGTTATATACAACTTATTTGCTCATTTTAAACAAGGATTTCTGAACGACTTCTCAGAATTTGATCATTGGCAGTTAAAAATATATTTCTCACGAAGTGTTGAAGGCAATGGATTCCACCATTGAAGATAATGGCTTTCCTGTAAACTGCGTGAAGGAAGTTTCTGATACAGTTAGCCATTATGAGTAATCTGACCCAGTCTGGACCTTCTAACTCAAACTTTATAGCGCCACCAGTAGTCCAAATTCGCACTTATGTTTATGCTAATAACATCATATGCCAATTAGCCGCCATTTTGAATCATCATAAAATCTACTTTTGCGAACACCTCCTAGATCAATAATCAGATTTCACCAAATTTGTTCCAGATCATCCTCTGACCATGTTGAGTAGAACGATGGAGTTCAAGTTGATTCTACAAAGCATTTACGAATGTGATGTAATGCTTGCCAATATGGTCGTAAAGCTACATCTCAGTACACTTTGGTATATAAACAACAACATTGTGAATTTTATAAAAACCATGATCTGAGGCTGTCTGCCAAGTTTCAGCACTGTGCCCCCTAGGGGTGAGAAGAAACCAAAATTGTCTGTTTTGCCGTATAATCCTATATCCGTGTATCATAAAATCATAAAATTGTTCTCAATGCATTCGGTCCATTATGCCGTGTCGAACCATGTCCATCTTTAGCATTTCAACCATTTGAAATTTCGGCCACCTTGGATTTAGTCGCCTTTTTTGGCATATGCATCAACATATCTTTACAAAAGTTGGTTTCCTTTTTTCCTAAAATCAATCAACAAACATCTGTGTGAGTCATCAGTCCTCAACATTGACCTCTCAATAAAGCTGGCAACAGCACCACCTTAAGGTCAATATTAAAAGCATAAAACTCTTAATAGTGCTAAAGCTCTTGAATTTGCAAGTTTTTTAGATTGTTTTACCAACAATTCAATGTAAATTTGTTCACCTACCAAGTCGATCTGTTTTACTTTCTTGAATTTGGTCCTTTATTACTGCTCACAGTTCCATTTTGATTTAGATTTTTCTTTTCATTGCTCACTGCAGTTTGTAAATTTCCAAAAAATTAACAATCATCATTCATGATTGAAAGCATTCTTTTTCAGAGTAAGATTTTGTAAGAGAAAGGCAAGACACAGATACTTTGCAAATGTGCCAATAGAATTCCAGTAAAATTAAGTTCCATCACTAAGGAAGTGTTTGGTTGATTGAAATTTCCGCTCAGTAGAATCAATGACAATGAGAGTGTAACCTCAGATCCAGTCGTTGATAGAGAACTTGGTTTTCAAAACACAGCCAGAAACTAAGGACCTTCCTCCTCCCCAATCCTTACACACCCACTGCCAATTTTTCTTTAAGTTTTTTTTTTTACAATGGGATTGGAGTTCATCTCAGGTATGAGGTGCCCACAGGAAGCTATTGGTCCCAGGAAACTGCCCCTTTGACACTTGGCCCCTTTTCAATCCAGAAAAAAAAGCTTAATTGGACACTCTCGCTCCCTCCAGTCTCCATTTCTCAACACCCCTTCCTTTACCCTAGCAGACACCGACAGAAGGCAAACAGGGAGAGGTTACCACAGTCCCATGAGTCTACAGCTGGTGTGTCTGATCTGAGGTCAGTGACTAACAGCCAAGTTATCGTGTCCTCCGGCCAGCTGGAGCTGCTGACAGAGACAGAGACTAACAGACAAAAGGTAAAGACACTCACCAACTGTCCATCAACACAAATACATATCGAAACCACCTACACCTTCTTTACCTTGTATCGATTTTACTCTTCATCCATTCTTAGGCATGTAGTGCATTCAAAGCATTAACCAATTATCTAAAAATTTGAGCTGACAGAAAAAAACTAATAATTTTACAGTATTGTTTACTTAAAAGGTTTGTCAACGTAAATTTTGGGGAAATCTGTAAATTACAAACTTTTGAGGACTGTGTTTTTGTTAAAAGTGTATCTATCTGGCTTTAGAATAGGAAATGTTAAAGTTTGAAGTTCAGCTTTATCCAGCTTTGCACAGCTAACACAGCATTTTAAATTGAAACCATGAACTTGAAATATTTCTATGTTTAGAACCAAATTATTCATAGACTTGGAATATTCGGGTCAAATATTTTTTTTATCAAAAGTGACGTGCATCTCCCACAAATATTCATTGTTGAAAAAATACTTCCTAGCATTTCTTTATATTTGCACAAATAATGATCCATACCCTTTGCAACAGAGATGTCTAAAGTGGTTTGGCCCTAAATATCTTCATGATGCTCATCTAAACCAAAGCAATGAAGCCCTAGACTGGAATTCCAAGGAGTGGCTCGGTAAGAAGCAGATTCCAGACCGAATCTTAGGAGGGAGCTGAAGAGACAACAACAGATCTAGAGAAGATTTTTATGGAAGAGTGGGCCAAAATCCCTCCTGCACTGTTTGCGAACCTGGTGCAGAACTTTTTTTTTTTTTCAACTTATTTCTTAGAGCCATTGCACGGATTAGGCGTTTTACATGTAAAACTTGCTTCGAGATAATGTTCAACATACGAAAGCCACCCTGGGACGGATTAATTTCGTATCTCGGGGAACCACTGTACTAGATTTTTATTTTAGATAGTGTCTCTCACAGTGGAAATACACTCATGATGAAAATTGTAGCTGGATTCACCAAAATTCAAATTCTTTAGCGAATATTCATTTTGTGTTTCAAAATGCATTCTGGACTAAAAAACTATAGAAAAAAGTTTTTATTGAAAATTAACCGATTGTACTAATCCCTATCTCTTGGTGTGGCGTATATTTCAACGGAACTTTAATAGGCAAAGAAAGGTTCTTTGAAAGCATTTTCCATTTGAAACAGTGGCATCGGAACAAAGTGCATGGAATTCAATTAAATACATTATAGGTCAACCTAGTTCGCTAAACTAAAATCTTATTTTTTTGTTTTATTTTTAACCCTTGTAAATTGTTCAAATTCACTATACTCTTTTGTGTTCGGTTTAATACTTTTTTTTATTTTGTCAAAAAGACTTATTTTCAACATGAAAAATTAAAGTGGGCTTGATTTTTTACAATTTATCACATTATTGCACGTGTCCAATATGGTGTAGATGGATTTTAGCTATTGTGTGGCACCAGATTTATGGTTCATGGCTGTTTTTACCCCATTGACCTCGATTATAAATACACTACAATTCTTTGTTAGTTTCATTATCCACTTCAGCTTTGCATCTCAGTGCATTCCAATATTTTTGTCATTCTGACACAAACTTTCCTTGGAGGAGGGAATAACAGTGCTTCGCACTCATTGGCTTGTACACTTTTGATTGGCATCTCAATGAACCGGACGCACAAGCATTTCCTGGGTTTTTTCACCAGTGATTTTAAAGATGCATATTTGTGAATGAATCCATATTTATTTGCTCATCTAACAAAACAACTAATTTATTTTACTTTAAGTTGGAATGACGACGTTTGTAACAAGTACAGGATTCACTGGAAACAAGACGTTTATTTCTAAACACAACCCAAATCATTTGTTTTTCTTTCAGTATGAATATCTATAGATGATACATATAAAGCATTAAGGAAAGCTTTAATGGAACAACGTTATTTTGTTTGTTCATTTCGTTAGCTCTTTCACATTTCAACTTGCAACACAACAAAACCTCGAAAAAAGTAACACAAAACACATCACTCATGTAAAACATTCAAAACCCTTATAATGGACGCATATAGCGGCCCACCATGTTCTTTAATTTACCTTTAAATCTTCAAAAATACATTTCTATCTTAGGAGAAGACACTTTTCACTGCTTCAACATGCCGAAGCATAAGATTAATCTAGATTTGGGGCAGTTGGTGCTTTCACTCTTAAACAGTCTTCATCAATTCATGTAAAAAGTTATTTAGTGATAACATTCGAGCGATGTTGTATTGAATAAGCGCTACACGCTTGCTTATGCTCTGGGATCTATGTCAAGTTCATTGAGCTGCCAATTAAAACCGTACTAACCAAAAAGGGCGAACCACTGTTATCCCTTCCACCAAGGAAAGTTTGTGCCAGAATGACTAAAGTAACTTCCAGGATCGCAAATGAAAAATTAGAAAGCGAAGATGCTGACAGCGTAATCAAAACTCTGAGATGCGAAACTGAAGTTGTAAATAAAAACCAACAAAGAACCAATGTCGATTTGATTATTTTCATTTTCAAGCTAATTTTTTCTTTGTAATCAATTTATTTTTGTTCGTTTAACCCGAAATTACATTTGTTTTATTGGCACAAAATTAATTCCATTGCTGGGAAGAGGTAAAATTTTAATCCTTAGATATAGGCCTGTGCAAAAAGTTTCTGACTGGTATATGAAGTTAAATTGAGTAAATTTGCCCAGCATGCATTTTGGGGTTTTTGAAAAATGTCAAAGCATTTTGCCAAAATTTTTGTAAGAATGAGATTCAGCTCCAAAAAAAATCATTCAATTTACAGACAGTCAAACTCAAAATCCCCCTGAAGTGGCTGAAAACATCCCCAACACATAAGGGTTAAGCATCTAAATGTATTATGTCGGTAGGTTCCATGCTGATCAAAAATGCTCAACATTTGCTTATTTTACAACATATAAACCCAACTTGAATGAAAAGATTGTGTGTCATCAAAGACAGAGATTTTAATAGCTTGTCAGTAACTCAACTCTATACACTGTCTCTGCAGTATATAGTTCTCCGCTAAAGAGTATCTCTCCAGCACCTCTGACAAATCTTCTCCCAGAGCTTCACGGGACAGTAAATTACTCATCTGATGAGCACTTCACGATCATGTTAAAGGTTGTAAACCATCTGGATTCTTTTCTCCCACTGTTTTATAACTTAGAATTTCAACATCCTGCTCGGCGATCATACTGTTTTCCAATTCTAACACATCATGGCATCAGCGCTATTCAGACACATAAATAGTAATTCTCAGCCACCCGATATCTGAACAGGACTCAAACCAAACTGGCTTTCTGGTTTCTTGCTCAGAGAAAGCTAGCAGTTCTGGCCAGGTGTCTGTGGAGCTGTGTGTTTTGCTCAGTGAGAAGAAAATCTAGAATAACAGGTTTGTTGTGCAGGGCTTTAGATTGGTCTATTAGCTGTACTTTGTTTCTTCTCCATCAATCCAGGAACTAGACTGGCTTCCAATGGGATCGGGCAAAGCCTGCCAGTGGGACAATGAGTCTTTTTATCTCGACAGCCTTGTCTGAGAGTTCAGCTTTCACAGGCTTATCAAGATCCTCTCCAAGTGTGCTGAAAAGTCAATCACAAATGTAAAAAAAGACCCCTGGGATTCGACAATCCCCTTCTTCTACTCCCTTTACATATAGAGCTCTCTCTTTCAGCATTAAGATACATACGCTCTGCTGAATTTCTTGGTCGTTTCCCCGTTAAGAGGAAACAAACTCTAAATCAGGGTGTGAACAGGTTTCTCTAGCCATGAGTCAAGGTTACCAATTTGGTATTCATTTGCATTTATTGTGAAGGTTAACCAAAATAAAGGCACTCAAGGACACCTTATACACAATACACAGAAAAAAATAAATACACAACATACATGCAAAGGGAATAATAATTAAAACCATAGAGTTAAAGTTTTTACAGAAAACTTTAATCTTGGCTTGTAAAAGTTCAGTTTAAACATATTTCTACCAAAGACTTTAATGTCACTATGAGTACCATTATCTAACCCCCATGTTTATGCAAATTTGGTTGCTATGGTAAATAGTCTCGTTGCTATGGAGGGGTCAGTACAATGTTCATTATCTCACCATGAGATAAACAAATCAACCACTATTTTTTTTTTATTTTCCAAATCTGAGCTATGAGTGTGGCAAATTGGTTGCTAGGAAAGCAGTCAGGTTGCTATGTAAGGGTTAGTGACGTGCTATAATGTTGCCTTTGTCACTATAAGTTATGTAACCAACTCCCATATATCTATTATTTACCAAAGCTACCAAAGAGTTGAGAAAATCTGGTTGCTAGAGTTAACAGTTTGGTTGCTAGGCAGCTGCCTAAATATAAAAAATTTGGTAATTTGATTAACATAAACCCCAATGTCTCAGTGATGTTTTATCATGAAGATATCTTTGTTGCCTTTTCCCATTTATTTTCAATGGCCATTATAAATCAATGGTAATCCATAAACCTCAAATAATTTTGCACGGTGGTTGGTATGTTCTTGCACAGACTGATGACCTTCGCAATTGGAGTCAATTTAAAGTTTCTGTTAGGTTCTCATTTAAATTTACAGTTTTATTAAATTTTACCCCATGTTAAGTCAATGGAAAATTTCCCAACAATCTTAGCAATCTCACAAACTCATTTAGTGCTACCAGTCTGAGCGAAATAGCAACCTTTGTCAGACCAGTTTGGATGTTTAGGCAAAGTTTACTCACTGTAGCTCTAACGGGTCAGGAGGAGATACGTTTGAAATTTCTTGTCTGAATCAACAAAACGAATCACAACATGTTGCCATTTACAAGCCAACAAAATAAATGACAGAAACACCAACATAAAAAGATTATGACTTTTCGTGCCTTTTCAAAACATTTAGAATAACACTCTGCCTGATATATAGAATAGAAAACTATCCTATTTTATGTCTCAAACATTTCTGCTACACTCCCTTTCATGAAAAGCTCTGTAGACAGAAACCATATTTAAATATTTATACTATTAAAAAAGTAAGATTATTACCGTTTTTTTCTCCGTATAAGACGCACTTTTTCTTCCCCAAAACTGTGGGTGAAAAGTTGGTGCGTCTTATACGGTGAATGCCTAGCTCCTGTTATGGTAAAAATATACCTTCTCAATTGATAAACACTGGAGACCGTTTAAGAGAGAACACAGCAATTGCGGCTATTTATTGTAAAGATTTAGCAGTCTCAACGCATTTCCTACACACGTGTTATCCGCATTGGAAGAAGAACCTTGAGCCTCTCAGGGCGGGACTGAAGTATGACGTGTGCTCTTGAAAGTTTCTCAAATTACATTTCTCTAAATGACCACTAGATGGTAGTATTATATAGGAAAATTCCCATCACACTCCGGAGCCGTCGGTGAGCGCTGACGTCATCGTCCATCTCTGCTCAGCGATCCTACCATAGCGCGGATCGTAAGGAGCAGGTATGAAACATTACAGCCTTTTTTTGTTTCTTTTACTGTTTACTGACTTTTCATGTTACATAAAAATATTTTACTACAGTATTTGGTTCAGAATCTTTTTTTTCTAGATCTTCCTCATTTAAAATTGGGTGTGTCTTATATGCCGATGCGTCTTATATGGAGAAAAATACGGTAACAGGATTAAGTGTTGATTATTTACATTTTGCATATATAGTGTTCATAAAATGCTCATATTTTGGCCGCCATTTTAAGAATGAAAGAGAGATTCAGTGGGAAGACACCAGTAGAGGAAATCAACAATTGATAAACTGTATCTACTGCCAAATTATTTCATCATTTATTTGGGCTGAAAATAAATGTTGAATCCCTGGGATTTTTATTGAAGGCTGCATTACCAGTATAGAAAGTAATGTTAAATATATTACATTTTTGGTCAGATAATGGCTCTGACTTCCACGCAGTCCTACAGCGACAATGTAGGAATGTACACAACAGGAAGACATTTTACTTTTCAACTGCTACACACAGTTCTGCCAGGTCATGTGGGGTTTGGCAATGATCATGCAGCCTTTGCTACAACCGGTCCCAGACGTGTGTTTCAGGTTGGCTGACATTAATGTCTATACCATATAAGGCACTCCAACTCCCTGAAGTAGAGTTATGACAATCCATCATCAGAAAGTTGTTCTGCCATAAATTGGGGGATGATGATGGGCTCTATGATGGACCAGACAGGGACTGGGCCATCAGCAATAACCAAATGTTTTTTTAACAAAATAGTTTGGCGCTTATAACAGAAAAAAATCACAACAGGAAGTTGCTTGAATGAGGCAGCACCGCAGACGATTTAGCCTGAGAAAGACTCAGAAACTTGCAATTAATTTGTCTGAGCACCGTAGTACTCCTCAAATCTCGTACATGCACCTGCAGCTCTGTGGCTGCTGCATAGTGCTGTCTGAGTGCATAGGTGCTGGTCACTATGGGACTCCACTCCTCATGAACTCTGTCATTTGTACTGTGTCTTCATGCAAGTCTTCTTTCAGACACACCAAGTTCAGAGCAACATTAGACTGCCTTAAAATTAATGCCACAAAAGGGTTGTCTAATGAAATTTTAGCCCACAATAATGCAAACCTATACACTATTACATCATTACATGGAGAACTCTGTATGTCTATCACCCCAGTACAATTACCTTCCTATCCCAAACATTTCTGGAGTGAAAAAAACACTATTTGTATGACAGAACCTGAGTCTCTTCCAACATCCGTAACTTGCAGAATTAAGTATATACATATAGATCAAATATATACATATCGTAAATACTTTATACTTTCTACTTAAGTTGCAGACACTTTCTTTCCTTAAAGGAAGGGTTGTTTTGTTAGTAAATGTAACTCCTGATTTACATCTTTTCAAAGGAATATCATAGAATTTTAATGTAATTCCCCTTTTTCTGAAGAACGTAGCTGAGACACTCCGAAATTGCCATCTTGTATCATGTGGTAGAAGACCTTGTCTTCCTCTGATATACCTGAGAACATGGCTCCCCTTTGCTGTGCAGAGGATCTCCTCAAATGAGTTGTCAGAGGAGAGGACCTCAGCAGAAAGAGGGGAGCAGATGTTGGGTCACCACACCTCTTTCGACGTGGAACCATCAGCTCGCTCAGACCCTCTGCCTGCTTCCTGATAATGGAGACCTTGACTCAAGTCATTAACGTTGACACAGAAGAGGCCACCTGGGGACACAGGCACATCCAGAGACTGTGTTCCATCTTCAGGAAGCATAGTGTTCTGGTCTAACCATAGGTGGCATTCCTAGAATACAAGAGTGGACATTGTGCAACCAACGGTCGTATGAGGCGCCGGGCAATGTTGTTGTTTTTGGTCAAGCTGGATTAGACAGACATGACCACTTAAGCAGCAGTTCACTATACAAGTTATACCAGTTTGAACTTGTGAATCATGACTGATTTGAAACGATGTTAACTGCTAAGATCACGGTCATTACTTCTTCATTATACAAACTCTAAAGTCTCAGTCTCAAATTAAAAAGACTGAACCAATGTTATTTTTTTTTCACCTTGTCCTGTCCTGCACAAAAGCCACCGAATGGGGGAGTAGGTGCTTCGTTTGAGCTGGAAAGTTTTGTTATCTACAGGGGTGTGAACACCTGATGTGGTGTTTCCTCCTGTGGATGGAAGCAGTGAATATTATTGTAGTTATTTATTATAATTTTTTTTCCAGTTTGCATTAATTACATCAGGACAGGAGGGTGTTAAAAGGAAAGGGGGGGGTGGATGAGAGATGTAGGTGAGGGGGAAAGATTCTCGAGTGGGAAGAATACCTACCTGAACATACCATATCAGCTTGTAGCAATTCATGCAGTACAGTTTTTTTTCATACCTACACACATATATACATGTATAAATTTAGATACACACACTTAATGAACTATGCTGGATAACAATGAGGTCATTTATATTACAGATGATAAATTAAAGATGGGGAATGGACAAAAACGTACATGTCGCATAATGACCTGATCTGCACCAAACGGAGATGCACAAACGTCAAGTAAATAAGTGAATGTAACAAAGTATTGGCCTCTTTCAAACAGTGTTCAACACCTTGTATTTGAACAAGTTTTATGACGATGTGTCCAGAACAGCAAGTAAAAGCAATTTTTACACTCAACAGTGACAAGAGAAGGCCCCAAGCAATGGTACATCTATTGCCATGACAATTGATGTGAACATGGTCACACACTCATGGAATGACAATTGCTTTGACACAATCCCTTGTAGATCCCTATCACCGAAAAGTGTCTGGTTGGTGGTTTGGAGATAAATCGCTCGTGGAAAAGTGAAATCTGGCCACCACAAGTCAACATAATCCACTCCAGACACATTTGTAACAGAAGAGAAACAGGTGCAAACAATTGAAACAGCTGTCAGTAAGCTGGAGTGATCTCTTTTGATATCTTAATTGTTAGCCAATCCTGGTACAATTTTGGCAACATTGCTGTGGGCTCTGTTGTCGTGTCTCCAGCTGTCAGTAGGTGCATACAGTCTATGTTTTCTATCCTTATGGAAAACAGTCTCTGGGAAGTGTCCAGCGCACTACTTAATGCTTTGAGGAAAATGGGCCCTGATTGCTACCATTTCCACCTTGTTTCTGGATATGGTCAGGCATGACAGTAATACTCGTAATTACTGCTGTTGGAAACTTCTACACAGTGTCAAACTTTTGTGTGTTTCTGAAAATCACCCAGATTTCTATACCTTGCCTTATCTTAGTTTTTGGATTAAAAAAAGTCACATTTTTGTCTCCTTTTAATCTGGTTGGATTTCTACAAACTCTACAAGAATACTCTACAAAAATGAAAATGCTGCCAGTGGATGAGCAAATTTGACAGTAAAAATGGATCTTAAAAAAAGACAAGCTGTTTGGAAAGTAAAATTCCATTGAAACTAAAACATCTTAAAACATGTTGTGCATTTTAACATGTATATATGTCATAAAAGTCACCAACAATAAGATTTGGTCTTAAAATTAAAACTATTTGCTACTATTTCATTGATAACAGCTTTCGTTCAAGAAAGTTTGTGTTAATTTTCATACCCAAAATACAGTGTGCCATCTTGAAACAAGAACTTCTGGGTTTTTTCTTTTATACTTTTTTTAGTTTGGGCATATTGGAATTTATCATATAGAACACTATAGACAGACAGGATAAGTTTTTTTTCCACTCGCTCAGGGTTCTGGCTCAGGCTCTTACTTCCACGACACTGGTCTTTACTGATAGTTTATAAGAACTTTTAAATTGTAGGAAAAACAGCACTAAGTGGCCAATAAATCTGAAATTCAAGTAACAAGTCAATGCTGGGCAAGTCCAAGTCTAGTCTCATATTTAGTTATTAAAAAAAAAAAACAATTTGATTGCTTTCCTGTGGCTCAGTCAGTAGAGCAATGCGCTAGCAAACTAAAGGTTTTTGGTTCAAACCCCAGGGAAAGCAAAAATCGATGAAATGTGTTCATTCTTTGAAACGTGGGGTTTGAATAAAAACACCTGCCAAATGTGTAAATGTATGTTAACCCCAAACCTAAGCATTAAATAAAAATTATTTAATAATTTTCAATAATTTTCAAGATCAACTCACTGTTTGTACAACCCTTAAAAGAATCTAACTTGAAAATGTTCTCAAGAGCCATGTTCCAGTTTCCTCATAAAACCCGTTGAGGCCAGATTTATGATTCACCACAAATTTTGCTTCATGATGGAAATTGTGCCACTTTAGTATTCTTTAATTTCTTTAAATATTTTTCAAATATCTAAAACGCCGAAACTTCCAGGTAACTAAACTCTTTCTGTTCTTCTTCTTTTACTTTCGGCTGTTCCCAGTTTAGGGGTCGCCACAGCGAATTATCCTTTTCCACCTAACTCTGTCCTCAGTATCCTCTACTCTTGCACCAACTACCTTCATGTCCTCTTTCAGCACATCCATATATCTCGTCTTTGGTCTTCCTCTTGACCTCTTGCCTGGAATCTCCATCTCCAACATCCTTCTACCAATATAACCACTATCCCTCCTCTGCACATGTCCAAACCATCTCAACCTGGCCTCTCTGACTTTGTCTCCAAAACAACCAACCTGAGTTGTCCCTCTGATGAGCTCGTTCCTAATCTTGTCCATCCTCGTCACTCCTAAACTGAACCTCAACATCCTCATCTCTGCTACTTCCAGCTCTGCCTCTTGTCTCTTCCTCACTGCCACAGTCTCCAACCCATACATCATAGCTGGTCTCACTACTGTTCTGTACACCTTTCCTTTGATTCTTGCTGACACTCTTCTGTCACACAACACCCCTGACACTTTTCTCCACCCACTCCAACCTGCCTGCACTCGTCTCTTCACCTCTTTTCCACACTCCCCGTCACACTGGACTGTTGACCCCAAATACCTAAACTCCTGCACCTTCTTGACCTCAGCCCCCTGTAACCTCACTGTTCTATTTCCCTCCCTCTCGTTCAAACACATGTATTCTGTCTTGCTGCGACTGACTTTCATTCCTCTTCTTTCTAGAGCTGACCTCCAACTTTCCAGGTTTTCCTCCACCTGCTCTCTGCTCTCACTACAAATCACAATGTCATCTGCAAACATCATTGTCCATGGAGAATCCTGCCTGACCTCATCTGTCAACCTGTCCATCACCATAGCAAATAAGAAGGGACTCAAAGCTGATCCTTGATGTAGCCCCACCTCCACTTTGAACTCCTTTGTCTGACCTACAGCACATCTCACTGCTGTCTTACTTCTCTCATACATATCCTGAACTACTCTGACGTACTTCTCTGCCACTCCTGACCTCCTCATACAGGACCATAGCTCTTCTCTTGGCACCCTGTCATACGCTTTTTCTAAATCCACAAAGACGCAGTGAAGCTCTTTCTGACCATCTCTGTACTTCTCCATTAACAATCTCAGAGCAAAAATTGCATCAGTAGTGCTCTTCCTGGGCATGAAGCCATACTGCTGCTCACAAATATCCACTTCTCTTCTTAGCCTAGCTTCCACTACTCTTTCCCAAAGTTTCATTGTGTGGCTCATCAACTTTATGACTCTGTAGTTGTTACAACTCTGCACATCACCCTTGTTCTTAAAGATTGGTACTAGGACACTTCTCCTCCATTCCTCAGGCATCTTCTCACTCTCTAAAATCCTGTTGAATAACCTAGACAGGAACTCCACTGCTGTCTCTCCTAGACACTTCCACACCTCCACTGGTATGTCATCTGGACCAACAGCCTTTCCACTATTCATTCTCCCCAGAGCCTTCCTCACCTCATCCTTTCTAATCTTTTCAACTTCCTGCTCTACAATATTGACCTCTTCCTCCCTTCTTTCCCTTTCATTCTCCTCATTCATCAAATCCTCAAAATACT
>SRMA01025391.1:0-14938 GCA_007224835.1 Danionella cerebrum | reverse complement strand
CCTGTCCCCCTGATCAATTCTGCTGTAGTTTCCCAGTCATCTGGAAGCTCTTCCTGACCACCCAAAGCCTGTCTCAGCTTCTGTCTGAATTCTTCACAATCTTCTTCCTTTTTTAACTTCCACCACTTGGTCTTCTTTTCAATCTTTCGTCTTCTCTTTTTCCTGACCACCAGAAACATCCTACACATCACCATCCGATGCTGTCTGGCTACACTCTCCTACCACTACTTTACAGTCTCTGATCTCTCTCAGATTGGCTCGTCTACAAAGGATGTAGTCTACCTGCGTACTTCTACCTCCACTCTTGTAGGTAACTCTATGTTCCTCCCTCTTCTGGAAATAAGTATTAACTACAGCCATTTCCATCCTCTTGGCAAAGTCCACCACCATCTGTCCTTCTAGGTTCCTTTCCTTAACACCGAACCTGCCCATCACCTCCTCATCACCTCTGTTGCCCTCGCCAACATGCCCATTGAAATCTGCACCCACTACTACTCTCTCCCCTCTGGGAACACTCTCAATCACCTCATCCAACTCACTCCAAAATCTCTCCTTCTCTTCCAACTTACAGCCTACTTGTGGAGCATAACCACTCACTACATTCAACATCACCCCTTCAATTTCTAACTTCAAACTGATCACCCTGTCTGACACTCTTTTCACCTCTAAAACATGCCTTACAAACTCCTCCTTCAGAATCACTCCTACCCCATTTCTCTTCCTATCCACACCATAGTAAAACAGTTTGTATCCCCCTCCAATACTACGCGCTTTGCTACCCTTCCACCTGGTCTCCTGCACACACAGAATATCTACCTTCCTTCTCTCCATCATGTCCGCCAGCTCCCTACCCTTCCCTGTCATTGTACCAACGTTAAGAGTCCCTATTCTCAGATCTATACTCCTGCCTTTCCTCTTCTCTTTCTGTCGACGAATCCTTCTCCCTCCTCTCCTTCTTCGACAAACAGTAGTCCAATTTCCACCGGCACCCTGTAAGTCAACAGCACCGGAGGCGGTCGTTGTTAACCCGGGCCTCGACCGATCCGGTATGAAAATCGATTTGGTGACTCGCATATTTGGTTTTTTTCTTTTTTTACGCCGGATGCCCTTCCTGACGCAACCCTCTCTATTTATCCGGGCTTGGGACCGGCACAGAAGTCACTGGCTTGCAACCCCTGTGGCTAGATTAACTAAACTCTTTCTGTTGAACTTTGATTTGATTCCTTGAGGAAAAATTTCCACCAACTGCTCATCACTGACAGTGGGGACAGACAATCACGTGTCAGAAACACTGCCAGCAGGCAGAGCACAGAAGCATGCGAAATATGTTGTTACACAGAGTGAATTGTGAAATGATTATTTTTTCAAGTCTTATTCAAAGGGGTCAAGTCCAAGTCAAGTCACTGGTCATTGGGGTTCAAGTCCAAGTCAAGTAGCAAGTCTTTTGTCATATTGTCAAGTCAAGTCTCAAATCAGCAAATTAATGACTCGAGTCCAAGTCATATGACTCGAGTCTACACCTCTGGTGTGATATGATCATACTCTCTTGTTCAGCTGAGAAACTAGCTGCTACATTCAGAACTAACCGGAGAGCTTGCTAAAATAGCATTGCAGTAAACTATTCCAAAGTTCATGGACCCATAGGCTAACTTTTCTGTGTCTGCTATAGTTAACAAGTTCTATACCTTTCTGAAGTGGAATATTAGTGTATTATTAGTATACTTCAATATCGTTATATTTCAATACCTTTTATACCAACATAAAAATTGTAGAGTCAAATCCTGCAGGGTTTAACCAGTTGGGGTGTTTAGGCCATTGCAAAGCCTATCCGCCATTTTGAGTCTGTATTAAGGTCTGCCACCTGATCTCCAGTCGAGGTGACACACATATGGTTATGATCTGGTCCCTGTCTTTCTGGCGGTGCAAGCTCTCTTTCTCTGCTCTGGGTTACGCATTGTAGGGGTAGCGACGTTCTTCCCGCTCCTCAGCTCGTCATTGCTTAAAAGCCAGAACCTTGATGAGTGCCGCCTGGCAAGCACCCTGTCACAATTCATTGTATTTATTAATTTATTTGTTTATTTAGGCTTATTATCATTTGTTCATCATTATTTAACTCATCAATCCATCTGTTGGCAGGACTGTGCAACTCGTTGGGGCCCGAAACTGGCAATGTTTTTATTATTCATAGTAATACCATATATGGTATTAAAAGCAGGCACAAAAGATCATAGTATAGAATATACAAGACTTGGGCGATATCCAACGCCACCCGGTACACCAAATTAAGATAGGGCGGAGGTTGGATGTCGCCCAAGTAGAACAAAGAAGTAACCAGTAGGACTCACAAGAGCCATTACTTAGCAACAGCAGACAGTGATGCTAATAATGGACTTTCGACAAAATGTTGGCCTGTTGTCTTGTGGTAAGCTCTTACCTTGTGATTTATGTGAGTTGGTGCGGGGTGAGGAATGAAAGTGTTAACACTGGGTGTTGGTGAGGTGTGTGCAGGAGGGGCTGAGGGAACCAGAGTTATGAGTTTTCTCAGCTGAGTCCTGTGCTAGGGTTACTGCCTCTTGTTTTGATCTGCCAATGGAGAGGGAGAGGCTGCGAGCCTGCAGGCTTGAACCCCACAGCTGAACCAATGACCCCAACATCCATCAGGCCCAGGCTGCCCTGACAGGGGAGCCAGTTGCAGACACTCAGAGGAGGAGTCTCCATGCTGAGTGGCAGATGATAGGGCGAGTCCATGGTTTTAAGTGCACTGTACATCAATAAATTGGTCTAGTGAGTTGCCATCAGTTACAGTGCCACATACTTTCCTGTTTATAGTAGAAAGCAGTCAATGATCCGTTAGTTCGAGGAAGATGTTGAAGTGTTTAAGAGGGGGATTGACAATCTAGCCAGAAAGGATATGCAAAAGAAATATGTATGTATGTTTTTTGTTTGAGTTCCTTTTTTATTGGTTCTATTTAATAATTGAAATTTGTAACTTGAATTTCAAATTACATTTACATTTTTTTACATTTACATTATATATATTTTTTTAAATTAAACATTCACATCATTTTAGGAATAGTGTATATAAAAAGTCTTTCCAAACTACCATTTTCAAAAAAAAAAAATATCATGATCATTATCGAATTATCTCCCTTGCCTATCTATGAGACTATATGGTGATTTCTAAAGATATTTACCTGTAATTCTTCTATCACAGTATTTTATTACAGAGCACAAATAACAATATTACAGAAAGAAAATCACATGCAAGAATCAGAATATAAATTATATATAAAATCTAAGTAATTTATATCACTCAATGTTGTGGTCTGATATAATTTGCCGTTTTTGTCAACAAATACAAAAGATCAGACAATCACAGTTGAGTATCCATCAAACACAGACGACCTCAGCTTTGTTCCAAAGAAATCTATAGTAAAGATTCTCACTTGCTGACTTAGTACAAATGTAAAAAAAAAATTATGTTTTAAACAGTAGGGGTATTATATTACTTTTCTAAAACCAAAAGTCTCAGGATTTCAGAGAATAGATGTCTTTATTTGTTCTAAATATATTTGTATTATTCTCTTTATCACTAAAATAAGCTGGATTAAGCATGCATCTGTGTTATAAATTCAAGCTAAGATCTCTAAAGTTTAGATTCTTTAGTTATTTTTTTTTTGTAAAAAGGTTTTAAATCGGGTAAATTCAAATCTTACCCTGCACTGCATGAAAAAAGTATTGATCCTAGATGTTGTCTCTGCAAAATATATTTTTATTTTGACTGTGACCGATAACTCCACGGGTTGGCTTCGAGGCTCATCAGTGACCTTCCTGGAAGGCGTTTGTAGTTTCTACCTGTGCTGGGTTTCCCCCACAATAACATGGATTAGGTTGCTAAATTTCCCATAGGTGTGATTGTGTGAGTGAATGTTGTCCTGCGATGAACTGGCAACCTGTCCAGGATGTATCCCCACCTCTCGCCCAATGTCCGCTGGAGATAGGCATGGGCAGACCCCCGTGACCGTGAAAGGCAATAAGCAGGTTGGAAAATGAATGAATGATAAACCCCCCCTTCTACTTCTATTCAATTATGTGCATGTCTCTCAATGGCACAAGTGAGAATTCTGATTACCGAATTTGTCCAAAAAATCGGTCCAACTCTATCAAACTAAAAGCACTAAAAGGAGTAACTAAATGGGGTAGGCTAGTTATTCCTAACTTCTTCAGGTGGAAGCCTTCACTAAAGTTGCTGGAGAGGCATGTAAACACTGAGGCAACTATGTGAATATGTGTAAGTAGTCATTGGTAACTGCGGAAGAAATAGGCAGCCTGAGATCATCAATGTGAATAGTAGACCAGACACCCGAGCACTGTGTTGAGTAGGTATAAATAGAAAGAGGAAGTGAGCTAGATGGCTGGTCATAAGCTGTCAGTGTAATATATTTGATTGGGATCAGGTGTGCTGGATCAGAATTAACTGCTGATTGATGAGTGTCAACATCTACAGTGAAGAGACGACTCCGGAATTCTGGCCTTCACAGTAGAGTGGCAAAGAAAAAGCCATATCTGAGACTGGCCAATAAAAGAAAAAGATTAATATGGGCAAATGAACACAGAGATTGGACAGAGGAAGATTGGTAAAAATTGTTATGGGCAGACAAATCGAAATTTGAGGTGTTTGGTTCATTCTTTTGAAAAGATGCTGAAATGCTGCCTGTCACCATCTGTCAAATAAGATAGGGGTAACGTGATGGTCTGGGGTTGCTTTGGTGCTGGTAAGGTGGGAGATTTGTTCAGGGTAAAAGGGATTTTGTATAAGGAAGGCTATCACTCCAAAGGCATGCCATACCCTGTGGACGGAGCTTGATTGGAGCCAATTTCATTCTACAATAGGACAATGACTCAAAGTACACCTCCAAATTCTGGAAGAACTATTTAGAGAAGAAGCAGGCAGCTGGTTTTCTATCTGTAACAGAGTGGCCAGTACAGTCAGCACATCTAAACCCAATTGAGGTGTTGTGGGAGCAGTTTGACTGCACGGTAAAAAAGAAGTGTCCAATCCAACTTATGGGAGGTTTTTCTAGAAGCATGGGTTAAAATTTCTCCAGGACACCTCAAAACAGCTACAATGCCTATGGTCTTCATTGCTGTTGTCGGTGGATTCTTTGACGAAGGAAAAGATTAGTATTATATCAAACATAGTCAATGTCTTGACTATATTGTCTATTAATTGTTTAACTCAAGTGGTCAATAAAAGTGTGACTTTTCTTGGAAAACACAAAATTTTCTGGGTGACCCCAAACTTTTGAACGGTAATGGATATCGGCCAAACAGATGGTGGCAACTGTGGCTACTCCTGAGCAGGATGAATGTTGTGAAGCCTCAGTCCACACCCTTACAACATATCTACTCAGAAACTCCAGAGAACTCTCCACCCCCAGAAGACTCAGAACCACTTTCAGGTTTTGATATAATCTACAAGGTTAAACTATTACAAACTATTCTCAACTCCTGCAACAACATTGAGGAGAAGGGCATGGAAGTCTTTCTTTAAAGACCCCAAAATTATGGAAAAATTACATAAGACCCACCCTAAAAAAACATCCCCAGACAAAGAGAACGCCCCAAGAACAAGGGACCATCATCAATGTTGTCCCTCTGCTAACTTTCTGGACTTTCCTCTAGTTAGTCGTGGAGTTTCTCCACATTGCCTGTACCTGTGCTCCATCTTCCCACCAGATTGTCTTATTCCATCAGACGAGTCATCTTTCGGTGTGATAGTCTGACTAGGGCTCCGCTCACACAGCCGAACATCACTTGTTTGCCTACCTCATGGTGTATACTCACCCTGACTCCAGCCTGTTGTGTGCATACTCACCTGGAACTCACCTGTGCCTCTATGAGCAGTCTTTCTTCCAGAGAACTCCTGGTTACTGTGAGCAGAGCCTGAAGTAGAACCAAGAAAACACACTGTGCTACAATGCTAACATTAGCACCGTAGCTTTCCGTAACCTTCTGGTTTTTAATAAAACTTTTAAACTTTCTGTTGTTGTCCAGTCTGCTCAGTACTCTCGAGGTAAAAGTGACAATAGCATAGCTTAAGACAATGGCCATCAAATACAAACAGTATATCTATAACAAACCCCAACAAGGTGCAGGAGATCGAAGAATCTCAAAATGACATTCACAAACAAGCTTTTGAACGTTACTTGTTGTGAGCAAGCAATCTGAGTAAAGGAGAACAGGTAAATCAGGAAAAAAAACATCCCTATCGAGAAAAGAATGAAAATACAAATTTTCCAGCTGTTAGGCTTTATTTTATTGCTGACCACATTCAATTTTACTTACGATATTTCATCAAAAGCTCAATGTTTCTCCAATTAAGTTTTGATGAATAAATATTTGCTATATTAAAATAATAAAAACATGGCACAAAGTCAGGGGGTGTTATCTTGGGTTCCGCGTGTCTCGTGCACCACTGAAACCTTGTGCTTAAAAGAGTATTGAACAAACAAATATTATATTGTCCTTTTGTAGCCTGTTGCAGGCTGAAATTCCATTAGTTGGAGAGCTTATTCACAGAGCTGGAAACGAGACCTGAATGAGGCCACAAAAGTGGTTATAGGGGTGACAGTATTTGTCTGTTTGACACATTGTAAAATGGGGTCACAGTTTTACACAGAAAGAGGGATGAAGGTCCAGACTTAGATGGAGAGAAAGAGAACGACAGAGGCAGCAACAAACCCCTGAGCAAGCGAAACCACTGTTTTTAAATAGCAAGTATCTGGTGTCAGGGAACTGAGACCTCCTCCATCAATATGTTACTTTGCCCTTGTCTGCTCCTGATATCTTTATCTTGTCAGGACCTCTCCTGTATTTTCCACCTCAACAGCTTCCGTCTGGGTTCAGAAGGTGTTGCATAGATGGGAACCCATTGTCTATCCTCTTTTTATTGAAGACTCTTTATACAATAATCTCAGCTCTTTGAGACTTTTTTTTTTCAGATGGTTTACTTAGTTCATTTTTGTTTAATTATCTTCATAATATTTCATTTAAAGGTTGTATGTGTATTTTGACATATTTTCAAAATGTTTATATCTCTTTTTGATGATGTGTGAGTTGTATATTTCATAACCTTTCAGAGATTGATTTGTATTCTATCTGCTTTAATCATATTTAATCTTAGTAGATAGAAATAAGACAATTGCCAATAGGCCCCATACAGCCACTTTATATTGCAGGCAGCATTAAGATTACTACAGTTCAGCGAATCTGGCTAATCTGGAATAAAATCAGTTATGGCTTTTGCTTATTTTCCATAGATTAAAACAAGTTTACTACTGTGCTAGTACACAGGACAGTAAGTCTTAAAATATTTGTCTTAAAACTAAGTAAATGTTTTCTGTCAGTGAGATTTTGTCGCAGGTTTTTCACAGTGAAACTGACATAGAGAAGAATGTGCCTGAAACAGAGAAAAAGCTTGAGGACGACCCTGATTATTAGGTATCCTCCTCAGATGAGGACGAGCCTCCCAGTGTTGACCCTCCTGTTGTCTCTCAACCACCAGCAGACACAATACCTTCCAAAAATGGTTCCACTCCCCACTTGAATGACAGGGTAGACTTAGTGCTGCTAAAGTAATCACAATGGTACCAGGGCCCTCCAGTTCAAGACATAAAATCAGTTTTTCATCATCAATTGAAAATGGTATACAAATGACAATCTCAGAAGGTTAAAGGGGACAGCTGGAAAATCTTGTGACTGATTTGCAAATCTACATTGGTTTGCTCATTTTGGCAGGAGGGTACAAATTGGTCAAAATCTAAAAGGCAGGAAGTGGGGGGAGGTGTTTTTCAGAGTGTTGGTAAGTAGTCAACAAAGACATCAATTACACAACACTAACCCTTTAACAAAATTAGGGTTTTTAGCCAAATATTCAGGTTTTTAATGGCTTTTGTCAAATTAACAGGAAGGTTAATATCTACCCAGAGGATCTCATTACTCAGTAATGATTAATATTCAGTACATTAGTTTTTAACAATAAATGAAGATAGTTTGTCCCTGGTCTATTTGGTTCCAGATTTTGTCTTAAAACTGGTTTGCTATGGTTTATATGGGTTTAAAAATAATTGAATGGAAATAGAATGGCAGCAGATTCCTCTATTATTTGACTTTTTTTCTCCCTATAGTTTATTTTTAAAATGTACATTTGGCTCAGTGACCCACATACAATAAGTATCTGGCCCAACTCCAGGTTGACCACTATTTTTTTTTGGTCCATGTTCTACGATGAGTTATGATATATAAATGTCAAGCCAGGTTAATAACCTTTGCCAATCTACAAATGATACCTGACCTATATTTTTTTTGTGTTGTTGTATGCCACATGATACACATTAACATCTCTGCTATATGCACATGGTTAGTTGACATATAGGTGAAAAAAAATCTATTAAAATCCCTGATTTTTTTTTTTTTTGTGTTTATCTTTGGAAAGTTAAGAGCCATAGCTAAACAAGTTTGTATGATTTTGATGAAATAAGCCATGTGTCCACCCAAAGATACAAATTTAATTTATATGAAAAATTGGAATAACGCATAAAATATTTGTAAATTGTGTTGTCCTTCCGACAAGCGAACAAAATTGTCATTTCCTGATGAACTGGAAGCAAATATCAAAAGATATCAAAAGAAAAATGGAAGTTGCTGTGTTAGGAGAAGGCTTTTTTTCGCATGAAATAGTGTTAGATTTTGGTGTATTTGGGGCAGCAGTGTTTGGGTGGCTCAGCAATATATTAGATTACTATAATGCATAAAATAAGTAAGATTAACCAGAGATCTTTTGAGGAGACGATTTATTGAAGGTTTCAGTGTAGCAGATAATCAATGGTCTTTAAATGCAAAAATGGGTGTTAAAGGAACTGCCACAAATACATGCGAAAGGATGAGACACACAATGCAAACACATGATAAAGTTAAATAAGCAAAATCCTTCAATAACTTACTTGCATAAACATCCATTAATTTCATCCTATTGCACCCCATTTAGAAAGAAAAACACATTGCCGTTGCATCGCATTGGGATTTACTGTATTTGGTAAATGTGTTTCAACCTACGTTGAAAGCATATTTTTTTTAAAGTGATAAAAAGTTTATCTTACTCCGTTGTGCGCATAATTTTTTAAGAGCATTTTCAAAATTTGTAAGCATCTTGCCATTTCCAAGGGTTTTTATGAGATATTCCAAAATGCGGATAAAATGTGGATTGAAACGCAGCTATTGATGCATTTGTTCATCGATTTGCAGCATCAATGTCTTAAATTGTTATAAGATGTGACATGAATGCTATTTCATACAAAGTGACAATGGATGGTTATATTATTTTCTAATTAACTTCACACATTTGAATTGCCTCATTATTTAACATTTCCTTGTGAAAATTTGAAGGGCAGCGCTTTTTGAATCAAGATATATTCGAGAAAAGCACCTAAACCTTGTGACAACTGTAAGAGTTTATTTTAGAACCTTGTTGATACAAACATCCTTGTGTTTTATTGATATTGTCATAAATTACCACTAACAAAGTTGTTTTTGTGACAATTGTGAAAGTCATGAGGTCAGACCATATGACATTTTTGATATTTGGATAAATAGTAGAAATTTTATTAAACTCATTATTGGTAGTGCTTTACTATATGTAGTCAGTGGAACATTTGACATATTTTTAATCTGCATAGACGTTTGACATACGGCGTGTCACTGTTTCCTGCCAGTGAGCCATTTAGTGTCAAATAGAGCTGGATTTCAGTCTTTCAATCTGGACAGTGCATAGTAGTCTGCACATGCTCGGTAGCAATAGTGGGCAAAGATACAATATCAGATTTAAATTTCAAAAAGCTGCTTCCTCTACTATATATATGTTTAAAGAGCCATTAACAAAAATTAACTATATTCCATAGAGAAATCAGGTATTTTTCCTGTTCTGCAACTATTCTCTGGGGAGCGATCGATCAGTCTCCATCAGCAGGCCGTATAAAACACCTGTTGCAGATAAAAGGGCACCAGCTGATACTGTATCATTTCTCTGACATTTTAAGTCCCTTTTACACCACGCTGATTGCTCTAATCCAAACTAGTTGAAACCAAATGGAGTCATGTGACATCATCATCGCTCATTGTCAAGAGGTGACCTTGAAAATATTTCAAAACTTCTTTCCGATTGATCAGGATTAATGTGTAGAAAACCCTAATCTTAATAAACAATGGAAGAAGAAAAGACTTACAGATAAGAATTGAATTCTTGCTAAATTCTGTTTTGTGGTGAGTGGTAAAATGTTGGGAGCTAAAATGATCATCAGACCCTCTCACAACTCCATTTTTAGTTCCAAACAAAATGAGTATGTTTCAAAATGTTATCAGCTTTGACAATTTTGGTTTTAAACAAACATATCAAGAGTTATGACAAGAGTTTAAAATATGTGCGGTTTCAATTTCTTTGCACAATGGCACAAAAAAATGGCAACAGTGTATAAATTTTGGGCATAGTTGTCTGTTTTTTAACCAGAGAAGAACCAAAAAGAGGTGAAGAGGTTCTTAAAAGTGAATAAAGTGCTATACGGTATGTTCAACCTGCAAAGAACCAGTGGAGAACAGGTGCAGAACCTTAAGGGGTTCTTTAAAGTGAAAAACTGCTATATATAATGTTCAAACCTTCAAAGAACCAGTGAAGAACCAAAAGGAGCTTTAGAGTTTCTTTAAAGGGAAAAAGTACTATATATTAAGTTCATACCTTCAAAGAACCAGTGAAGAACCAAATTCTCTAAAGTGAAAAAGTGCTTTTTAGAACGTTCAAGTTTGCAAAGAACCAAAGAAGAACCTTTTTCATCAGAAGAGTGTATGAGGGATATTACAACCCTACGTTCATATTGTATACTGTCTATTGATGCAAGATTGGTCACATGATGATGACAGTATGGCTGATGCAAATGTTTAAACTCGATTCAAACACTGTGACAAAGTTTCAAATGAGATTTTTCTTTTTTTTTTCTAAATGTTTAGAAGAATCATAGTGTAAATCAGTGCTCTCATTAAACATATAAATATGCTGTTATAAACATTCGACTCTTCTGTTTTTGTTGCTATAGCTTTATGAGTTTTGCACTTTACATATGTAAGATGCACAGTGACTAAATCATCTTTGTCTGAGATCAACAATGATCCATCATGGGAAAGAGTTGGTATAATTGCTGTTGACACGGGAAGCTTCCCCTCTTCCTGTAATTTCAAGCTTAACGCCTGCTGAAAAAAGGAGTTAGTTTGGGGTGAATGACAGATGTGCCTCAGACAGCAGGGGTCATGAGTCATTGTGAGGTCACTCTTACCTTGTGATGGAAGGGATTTAGAGTCTTGGGCATAAGACACATCCTACCGGAGCTCTGAGACCGACAGCTGTCAATCTTCATCACACCTGTTTTCTGGCTTCACGCGTTGACTTTCTGGCTCCTTCTCGTTTCTTATAGGTTTATAAGTGAGTATGGGGCTCACAACTGGTTTGGTCCGTAGAAAAAGGTTGCAACCGTTGTCTGTAACCTGCTGCAGCCTGCCCATCACTTTCCAGTTTTGAAAATCAAGCACTGGGCTTGCTGGGACATTACCTGTGATGTTCTTGTTTGATTGATTTGGTTTGTGGTGGAAGTGAGGGCAGATTTTTGTCATGCTTAAGCAGTTTTGTGAAAATCATTAAATATGAGCAACCATCCGTCTCTTCCAAGTCAAGAAACAGGTGAGGTGGAAATCAATTTAGGGCTGAAGATGAGGCGACCAAACTTATTGTTTTCATAACTAAATCAAAGTGCTCTATTGAGTTTTCCTAGCTTCAAGAAAATTTATCATTTTATTGTGTACGTCCATTCCACTGGATCTTTATTAAAAAAAGTGTTAACATTTCTGTACAAATAAAACATAAATTTTACTTAGAAGAAATTATACAGATGTGCAAAAATTGTTTACCTTTATGTTATTGATAAAATTTATGTTATCAATTTAACAAGTTTCAGTGTATAACCTTTGAATGAAATAATAATTCTGTGTTTCAATAACTATTAGTGAAAAGTCAAGATGGTTTACACGTTATAAACAATTCATGGTTTTAAATCCTAAATAACACAACAATCATTTTTTTATTCAAGATTAAAAATGAGTTTTGCATGTGTTTATATCAATCTGTATTTTTTAAACATTCAAGTTGTTTTCCTTAAAATGACATCAAATGCTAAAGCAGACATTTGAGTTGGAGTAAAAAAACAATAAGGAAAATCTTTAACTAATCAACTAGTCAAATAGTTACTAGTCATTAACTAGTCAAATAGGCTCCATATAAACGAAATACATTTTTTATAACACATTTTAAAAGCAATATGCAAATTATATGTTTTTAGAGCCCCTACCGTACAAATCTCTCATCTCACACAAATGTGTGACACTTTTACCCTGACAGTTCAAAGACTAAAAACTGGATAACACGATTTTGGGGAAAATGCATTGGAAAAAAAATATAATGGAGGAAAATATAATCCTTGAAAATGATTCATGGCAAAATGTTTACGTTTTCAATGTTCAAATTGATCTTAACATATAATCTATAATAATATATTTTTTTTCTATAGCATCCACACTGGATCAAGGCAGAAAGGATACAATTAAAGGAGAAAACCTTTTAAGGAGATTTTAATTACTTCTATTTATTTGTATTATATATCGAAATTGATGATTGTTAATGCTGAATATCATTTTTTATTGTGGTCTGTAAAAAAATAGTCCAAATCACAAAACATTTGCATGCAATATTTTCTTATTGTTGTTTTTTGCTCCCTTTTTTCCTAAAGTAACATAATAAATATTTTATTAGAATTTCTATATTATTAACTTTTTAATTTATTTTATTCTAAGCTAATATTTATTTTAGCTTTACAATAAATAAAATTCGACAGAATAAATATGTGCAACGCACGTAAATAAATATAAATGTTTTTTAAATAGACGTATTCAGAAACAAAGGGGAAACAACAGGCACACACGCCTGAATAAATATCACATAACCATTGCACTAATATGAGCAAATATTAACCATCACAATTAAATCAATTAAAAAGCCTAATATTAAGGAAGAAAATGAGTAAGAGATTGCATTCGGTTCTTTTACACGTGATGCGCTTGTTTTCATTAAACACGCATTATTTCTGTGCTCTTAACAGTCTTTAGGTGGAGAATTAAACCCGAGCCTCGTCGTGTTTGCAGAAACCCAATCCTGCGCTCCAGACGCGGCTCCGCTGCTGCGGCTCATGCGGCGCGCGCGAACTGTGTGACGGAGACGTGACGAGCGGTGCGCGGCCTCCAAACCACAAACTCAGACACAGTTCCTTGTCATATAATAACCCGCACGAACCGCGTCCCTGTCCCCTGTCACACAACCCGTACGAGCCGCGTCCCTGTCTCCGGTCATTGAAGCCTGATATTTGTGTTCCGACAGGGAAAATAGAAACACGACGACGCGGTGTTTATTTGGCGACATGTGTCAGACACGGGCGTGAGATTTAAATATCAGTCGTGGAATTCAATACACAATGATCAGCCACAAAAAGGAAAAATAAATACGAATAAAACAAAATCCTGTATAATTTTGGGTGAAGATGTTGTCTCTATTTGTTCACTGTACGTTTAAACCAATTTATTATTATTATTATTATTATTATTATTATTATTATTATTATTGTTATTGCTGAAAAATAAACTAACAAAAACGGTTGATTATTATCATTTTTATTATTATTAGAGTTATTATTATAGTTATTATTATTATTATAGTTATTATTAAAAACAAACAAATTATAAACTTACTAACAAACAATAAAAAATATGTTGATTGTTTTAAAAAGCGCAGCGTAAGTTTTTTTTTTATAATTAAATGTACATTTAAATGAACACATTCTTCCCTAATTTGTGGGTTACATTTTTTATTATTAACCCGTACCAACTTGAAATTGTTTCATCAGTAGATTTAAGGCCAAAAGGTACACGTACATTGAATAGAGTAGATTTTGTCTTGTATTACATTTTACTTTTGTTCGTTCTCACTTTTTATTTACAAACCAATAGAGATTTCCAAACTCCAAAGTATTATACTCAGTTTTATTTTTAGAAAAGATATTTCTTCTGTAAAATAAAATCATTTTTCATTCTAAATGTTCAGTTTAGTGGGATGGCTGCAACAGGCCTAATCACTGAAGAGAAGTTCTTGTGAGAGTAATGTCAGATCATGTTGCGTGGTCTATTAGAAGTATAAAGGAAGTCAAACTGGCCTCGGCTTCAGCAGCAGTTCCATGAAGATTCACTGACATCTACTGGGTAAAGGTGGTATGGCATTATACAACAGTTTAATTTATATATATATATACTAAAATACTGGCTATAGCATATGTTATTATGTTTTCTCAATTAATACTTTAATAAAAATTTTAACTCTAAAATAAAATTTCTTTGGCTCGTAATCATCAAAAATCTTCAAAAGTGCTTTTTAGAATCAATAGCACCAGTGTCTAAATCAACCAATGTATGAATTAAATAAACATTTTCATAATATCTGTATATATGACCATCTAAAGCACATTAAAAACTACTAAGGACAACTTTAGAACAACAAGTACCAAAAAGACTGTATAACAGTAGCTCAAATACCACAAAAACCAGTGAAGAACTAAAAAGAGCTTAAGCTAGGGGTTCTTTAAAGCAAAATGAAAAGAACTGGTGACGAACCTTCTTTTAAGAGTGATAATGAAAATATCATTTCATACCATCTTAACAAAGAAAAACACAGTCCTTTAGTCACCTCAAAATATTTCAGTTAGAGAAATATACCTCTGCTTTCTGAATGTCCCGAATG